>SMSQ01021410.1:26264-38555 GCA_019453375.1 Ctenoplectra terminalis | reverse complement strand
GTTTTATTTAAAAAAAAAAAAAAAAAAAAAAAAAAATGTAAATGTACGATGTAAAGATGTTAAAAATCAGAAATCATCGATGGAACTCTTTAAAATATTAAAATGGTAACTTTGAAACAATATTCCAATTAATCATGACAAAATCGCTCATTTTCGATTCCATGATGTAATATCAACGATTCTAAGAGTGAAATAAAACCAAACGTGTAGTTGATGGGACGTTAAATAATTGAAAAAAGAAACAAATTTAAATACAAAAGAAAGAACAGGAAAATTGAATTTTATCGATAATTCTACTTCGTCGATTAAAACAAACTGATAGAATATCTGTTTGAGTCAATTAAAGAATAATTAAAAAAATCTTATTACCTTCCTACAGCACTGAAAAATAACTAAAATTATAACAACTTTACAGTAATAATTATTTACGGATCAATCTCTTCAGTATTTCCTTTATTGATTAGCAAATATTGAATTTTACTTAATAGTTAAAAAATGGTATAATGCCTATTACTCGTAAAACAAATTATTATTTAAATTGGTTACGAAAAAAATGTATTATACCAAAGTTGTTATAGTTTTGTCTAGTACCGTGTATCCAATAACCGATACATAGTTAATTCTGTGTGATTAATCGAATTCGATCTTGTTTGATCGAATTGCTGTATCGTATACATATAAGTACCTTATTACTGACGCAGAAACGACGTATGTATACCAATTGAAATAGATCTCGTTTCTCTTCGAGATAATGTTTAGCCGCGAGTATAAAGCTTGAGAATCCTAAATAAAAGATCTTAAGACTCATCTCTCTGATCGAATGCTATATGTACGATATAGTTCTGAATGGGGGCTTAGGTTTATCTTTAATGGAACGCAACCTCCTTTTCCTTGTTATTTGGAGAATTCTTGTTAATCAGTTATGAAATGCAATCCTGAATGAAATTTATTAATTATTTTTAATCTAGTGAAATCTCTTTTTTGTTATTGTGGTAATTTTGTTAAAAATTTTTTATTTATTCTTAATCGTATGAAACTTCTTTTCTGTTATTACGGTGATTTTGTTAAAAAGATCACGGAATACATTTTTTAATAATGCTTGAAGTTTCTCTATTTCTATTACCATAACCTTTTTTTTAAATAACTATATCGTAGAACACAGTTCTAATTAAAATTTAAATCTAATCTTGGAACGAACTCGCTCCCTTTTTTGTTTTATACATAGATAATGTTTCCAAGAGAATTAATAATCTTTAATTATTAGGAATTTTCAAACGCTCAGATTGTAAGATCTAAAAAATTCTACGCAAATAAAATTGAAAATTGTGCGACTCGTTTGTAAGATTTTGATTTATAGCAAGAAACTGATGAAAATTTTTATCAAGAAGGTTTGCCTTGCTAACAATAAGAAGAGAAACTATTTTTGTTTCAGTCTATAAAAGAAACGATGATCTGACGTATCGTAGCCTAACGGATCAATATAATCAGTTTTCACGAATTTAATCCGAATCAAACTAGGGTCTCTTTAAAAAACGAACAATACTCTTTTACATAATTTTCCATGCCGTATTACAACACTACTGTTTCCCGTTGATTTTCATCACTTTGGCAAACACTTACTCACAATGGAGCAAAAGAAAAACGAAGATATTCGAAAATATATTAAATTCTTGGCAAAATAGTAAACTCCGACCGATGTTCAAACTCGATCAATAAAAACGAAGAAACAGCGCGAAAGCTGGCAAAAAGTTGCACACAACATGCATTGTGCGCTCGATAAAAGTACTCTAAAGGAGTATTTCCATTTGGTGACCTGGAGAGATTAATTTTTTTTTATTGCATTTGGATTAGGTCCAATAAGAAACACATAAATTCGTGTCTTTGGTCCTCCTAAACTTTAAGATTTACATTTTTAAAACTATTTTTTCAACGTAAGAAATTCGATTGTTTTAACCAACAATAGCAATATCTAACCGACACAACATCGAATTATTATAATTTGATAGTTTGTCTCAACTCTTAATATATTATTTTTAAAATAGTGTTTCTCTAAATAATTAATGCGATCAATTTGAAACAAATGTTTCAATTGCCTCGAAATGAAGTTTTTAATTGCGAAAGGATTGATCTTCATTTTTTAAACATTACTATTTCCTTTCAGAAAATACGCGTACTTGTACAAATTGAAAAATTTCAAACATATAACTAAAAAACTTGCGTTTCTATTATTGTGCAGTATCAACAGACAAAAAATTCCAAAATGTATTTCAAGTATGAACAAATGTATGTATAGTATAAAATATTTCAAAATTGATTGCAGTTAAAAAATATTATACATGGTGAGAAAAAGAAAAAATTAGAAAGACCTCCTTTAAGTCGACCCCTCTAATTGGATTACCCCGTTAATTCTTTTTTATGTTTCCATAACGCAACAATGCGTATTGTTGTTTCTTTGTAAAATCGATGCGAACACCCCAGGGATTCAAAGGATTCTGCATGAAAAGGTCACGTAGTTAAATACAACGAAAGGGGCACGAAAAAACGTATTTGTTTGAAAACTCGTGGCACCCGATAACAACCCCTTACAAAGGGCACGATGCAGTTTGCAATATTTTTATCGCGATCATGAGTGAAAATTTATGAATGAGTTAATTCTTCAACGCTGGTTATCGATAAGGATGTTTTATTTTAAGATTCGATTTTTTTATGAAAGAAACGCGTCACTTCGCGTGCTTTTTTTTCTTTTTATTCTTTATTCATAAGTAATGAATAGAATTTGAATAAAATTTTTAAAAAAAAAAAAAAAATTAGTTCATTAAATATTATCCTATTATTTTTTACATCAATTTTTTTTTCCTTTTTTTTTTCCTTAAATTAATGTATACGATAAACGTTTTATTATTGTTTTTGCAAATTTTACATTTTTATATACTTATAAATAATTTGAAATTATACTTTTGGAACGTTGAATCAACTTGTATCGCATCAGGCAATTCCAGGTAATAAGAATATTTTTTTTTCTTCTTGTAAAAAGTTAAGCGAAGTAATTTGTTTTCAATTATTAATTTTTTTATTTACCTACTATTTTTTCGACTCTTTTTTTTTATATCTTTCCGTTTCATCGTTAATTTTATAAAACATTCGTTTTACAATGCGTTGAATAATATAATTAATAGCTTGCAATAGTAATTATTACAGTTCCAAAAAATCCAATCAAATTTTTTAGAATTTTCAAATTTTCAAATTTTCAAATTTGTATTTTATAATGCTTGTATATGTAGCATAGACGTTAATAGAAAATCTGGACCAAAAGAACAATTATCATTGAGACGATGCCAATGAAGGAATCACTTGAGAATAAAGAAATGGAATTCTAAAATTCTTGGGGATCTTGGACGTTTGTCAACGAAGAGTCATCAGAGAAATATGATTAGGTCATGGTACTGCTATCATTCGATAACGTTCTGTCGCTTTGTACGCCCCCCGTGCATCTGAGTGTACATCCGTTGCACAAACCACCCCCGCACAGGCTTGGTGAAAATACTTCTAAAAATATACATATAACGGTCCAGCAGGAGACAACATTAATCTGCCGAAGCCGTGGAAATTTTTACTTTCGTTTTTCTCGCGGAGCTTTCCATTATGCGCACTTCTCGTCATCGTTCGTAAAATAAACGTGCGCAAATAAGAAAAGAAAACAGTTGGGACGCAACGAAACGTGAACGTTCTGAAAATGTTCATTTTTATTGTTCACGATGAGTTTCACACGTTTTTCCGTTATTAGTATATTGAAAGTATATTGAATCGTTTAAAAAAGGAATTCATTTATTGAAAGATAATTTTTCGATCCTTAAGAAAGATCATCCGATGAATTCATTTTTACAAAAAACAGTACTTGCTTTCTCGTATACGTAATTCTAAATATCATCGAACAACTAAAAATATTTTATTTCTTCGTCTAATTTGCTTTTGTTGGAACGGTAATATAGTCTCGTATTCTATTGCATTAATATATGAATATAAATTAGCATTTTATGAATATTTCTTCTAATTAGTTCAATTTACTTGTAAAACATAAAGAACACGAATATGTATACGTTTTGAGTAGACATTTTAATAAAACAAATAACTTCATGTCGATCACAAAAGTATCCGGCCACTTTAGATGTTAAGCGAATATTACGTATAATTATAAGTATTTGAATAAAAAACTAAATCAAAATCTGTTTTTGACAAACTTTTAAAAGTTTATTTTAGAATAATGTGTACCAAATAAATAAATTTAAATAAAACAGAATATACAATGGATTGATCGTAAATATTGTTTTGTGATCAACTGTAGTTTAAAACATGAATTGTGATCTTAAATCACACTGTATTAATAATAATTAATTAAACTCGTTAAAGATTTATTTTTTTTATAAACGAATTTCATCCGTTAGTAAAAATTAATGGTTATATGAATAAAGCGAAATAATTAAATAAAATGTTAATAAATCGGAAAAAGATATTAAGGACAATTATGAGAAGTTCGGGTTAGGTTGATAAAGTAATTAAAATTTTTTTACGCATTTAGATATATTTATAGACTGTTCTGTTCATCGGGTATATGCATACCTAGTTTTTCTAGTTCTTTTTTATTTATTACCTGCGATTCATTTATAAAAATGAAATATACTTTTTAATGAAATAAAATTAGCAATAACATTATAGCAATGGTTTAAATATTAAAGAAAAAATTAAACTTGAAATATTAATATACAATAATTATGCTTGTAGATAAAAAATGACAATCATTTTGCTGTCTATATCAAGTAAAAGATCGAGCAAGTTTATCTTTCCCTAATAACTATCTTGTACAAATGTAAAAAGTTCAAAATTGTTACACTGCAAAGTACATACATGCGAAAAACTAACCTATTTGCGATTTTCGTACACGAGATTGCCGAGCGACTATATGTATATCTATCTATTTTCTTTACAATGTAATTGTCCACTTTCCTAGGAAAACAAAATTGTATATACAATAAAGATATGCACAAATTAAATACAAATACTGTGCCTTAATTACATCACCTGCTAATATCAATTACTTATTGGAAATCTATGCAAACCAAGATAAATTCTACATACACATATACGTTTATCTATAATTAGTTCAATAGAAACTTTTAGGATTTTAAAAAAATAATTACAAATAGGAAATTGAATAGGAAGTTGAATCTAATGAATATTTGTTTTAGCTAGGTAAATTTATTTTTGTAAAATGTAACATTATGATAATTTCACATAATTTCACAATAATTTCACAATAATTTCACAATAATTTCTGTAATATTTACTTTACTATATTAATCTTTTCATATTAATCGTGATTTTTATATACAAACTTGGTACATAAAAATGTGGATCCCAATATTAACCCTTTAGCCCAAATAGTTCATATTCAATAATCTATTTTAAAAAACTATCAATAATTTAACTGAATTTTCATATTGTCATAATCAGTAAATTATCTAGATAGAAAATTTGTTCGCTGAATTAAATTTTAATATAAAATAATATATTTCGTATCAGAAAACTGAAAATAATGAAACAAAATAAAACGTCGAGTTTGGTCTGACATGTATATCGGAAAGGGTTAAAGCGGATGTAAAATTGAAATAAAAAAAAGTTACTCGCTCTCGTTTTTGCCCCACGATGATTCTAAGAGCGAAAGCAACACGCTACATATACGTATTCTGTTATGATTATCGGCGAATATTAAACTATTCATAATTGAACTGTTATTAGCGACTAGAAAATGATTGCATACGCCTATGTGAGTCATTGTTAGATGTTTCAAAGCAACGAAACAATGAGTAACATGTATGTAAGTACATCTAGTAGAAAGAGCAACATTAGTGGTATAAATAAAAAAAAAAAATTAACTTCTATTTCAATTTCGTATGCGGTATGACTTTATGCATTTTAAACGTAATTAATGTATAAATGTTTTACCGAAATTTGAAATGACAATAATAACAATAATAACAATAATAACAATAATACCGCGCAACCAATCACAGATGTTGCCGTTAGTAACCAATAATGAACATGGCGTCTTCTCAACATTTGTTTTCACTTTATATCCATTTCATAATTTGTAAGTACGCAATACCATCGGACACGCGTTTGTTCATTGAGTGCACGAAAAAATGGGTAAGATCAATGAATACGCCAAGTAAGTGTAACGACAAATCAAATACATGTACAGTATATCCGTGTATCGAATAAACGATCCGGTTCGAACATTTTCTTCGGCAAAGTTGATAAAATAATAATTCTGAAGAAAATACTAGATATATTTTGTTTTAAAACACTCACCGTACCTCAATTTAGTGAGAAGACCACACTATTTGAAACTAGAAACAGGCAAACCCCCTGCTACGATTTGACACAGACGACAGCTGTTTGGAGTTTCCAGCAGCGACGCTAGATTGCTCTTCCAACAACTTATAAATCATATCCTCGGAAAGCGGGAAAAATGATAAATTATAAACGCCTGCTTCTATCGATATGTTCATCTTTACGCATACCACGTACTGTGGTAACATTTAAAATGAAACGAATATACGTAATTCTTATTTTTTTTTTTTTCCTCTTTTAATTCGACTTACTCTTTTTTCACAAATAAACGTGAATTTTAAGTTCTTTATTAATTTCAGGATGGACAGTTAACATCAATTGATTAAACTGGTCGTTTCCGATTAGTCTGCGTAATGTAATTAACTGAAATAGAAGGTATAAAAAAGATTTTTCATAGATAATGAATACGGATTTTCGCTAATAAAGAATTCTTATTTTTTATTTTACCTCACTTTGAAATACCTCTCTCAAAGACGAAGTATATAAAGGATCGGATAAATTGAGTCTTCTTCTCCGCTGCTCATGTTTTGTTCCGTACTCTTCATACTCCTCCTCTTGCGATGAACCAGATTGTTCATTAATCGACAAAGATCTAAAGTGAAAGTGCTGACTTTTATTGCTACACCATTTTTTATCATTATAAATTACTTTTATAAATTTCTACGTACTCAATGGCATTTTCTATGTTTCCACTTCTTATATCATCACATTTGGTCATATCATTAAGAGTTCCGACGATATTAGATATTATGAATGGAAAATGTTGAAGAACACTAGGAGGAGTATCAGCTCTAAGAAGTGAACAAAGTGCAAAAGATAACAATTTACGTTTATCGATTGCAGAAATGTATGGCATTTGATTAACCCATATATGTATTATTTCTCCGAATACAGCTTCTTTCCTCGCTTCATTTCCATCTATTTTTCTGGTTAATTCACTTATTATCTACGTAATTATTTAAATAATTCTATCAATGGTATTAACAGATTGATAAGTAAATAACTATAATGTATAAAACCTTAATACCTGTAGAAAAATATCTTTATGAGACCATAAAACTCTTGCCATAATAGATAAATACATATTCATCAACTTTATACGCTCTTCCCCTCTATATATGTATCTACAAAAATTAAAATAAGTATCATTATATACAATTTGTTATTATAATTTCATACATGTATACTTACTCAAATACAGTTAATAAAATAGGTTTAAGGAGTTCTATGCCATGCCGAGGCGAAGCACGCAAACATAGTTCGAATACCGACATTGTCATTACCACTCCATCTGTGGTCAAATCTCCCAAGAGCGATCTAAGCGTTTCAATTATGACCACTCCCCTTTGACTTAAAAATTCTCGAGGATTTAATATTATATATGATTGAAGTATGTAGAAACATAATTTTAAATATTCGAATGATTGTTCTGAAAAATATCAAATTCTTCGAGTTCTTTGACATTTAGAAAAAACATTAGTAAATTCATGTAAAATTATTTACTAACCTAATAAAGCAGGCAAATTTTTAGCCAAATCCATTATAGCTGGTGTTGGCGCAGGTGCATTTTCTAGTAAAGCTAACCACAATCGCAACCCGTCTTCTAACAGATAAACGTGACAATTTTGATTAACATCACAACTTAATGCGATAATATCTACTACCAATGGTTCTATACCGACACTTAGACCACCTAAAGCCTATTTGAATAATCAACACATTATTCGTTAGTTACAATCTTAAACAAAACCATTATAGTAATATATTAAAATCAAACAGCACGAATGAAGTGATACCTTTTCTACGTATACAAGGGTCGAAATTATAGTGCATCTTAACATATTATGTTCTTCAGATTGTTGCCAAAGTATTGGTAGATATGAATTGAGGGCTCCAATATATGGATTTATTTCACGTCCAACTCGTTCGATTACAAATGATAATACATACAAAACATGCATCTAAGGACAATTAAACAAAATTTTTGTTTAATAAAATAAAATTGTAAAAGTAACATATAACTTGATGTCAGCATACCTTTGTATCAGATTCTTTTACTTCTTTTAGTAGAGAAAGTAATAGAGAAAATGCTTGCTCTAAATATGGAGAGAATTGTTCAGGATTAAATTGGAAATCATCTATTGCGAGTTTCAAAGCATCACTTGCAGCCAAACGAACACCCAAATCTTCTTCAGGGCTCAAAACTTGAAGCATAAGCTCGTATAATTGTGGCTTCAGTTTTTCACTTAATTTTATACCTGTAATTTGATTATAATTCTTAGTTAACCATAAATAAAAATAAAAATAAAAATGATTGTATAATAAATTTAATTTATTCTAAAAAAGTAAAAACATTTCTTACTCGTCCACCTTCCAATAAGCCAACATACTCGTCTCCTAATGATTCTATAATTGGTACTTTGAATTTTCAGTTCTTCTTTTAAAGTGGTTAAAAACCATTGATCAAAATTTACCTAATACATATAAATGTGATAACTAAATGACTGACTGCTTATACTAATTTCTTTGTAATAATTAATTCTTACCTCGTCATATAAATCGAATGCAACCAAACCAACTGCATTGTATACCGCATCTTTTAATAGAATAGCATGTAAGTTATTTGGATCGACTGGTTGATGATGTTTTTGCATTAATTCAACTAGGACTGATATAAGAACTCTCCCAAAACGATGGAAAATTGTTGAAAATAAGGACTCCGTGCACGGCTAAAAATAAAATATCGATTATAAGAGAAATAAAAATATATAGTGCTACAATTATATAGTATTATATATTATTATTTGTAAATAAAAGCATATCAATTGTTTACCCTTAAACTGTATTTCCATGCTTCACCGCCATCATCAACAACTGAAATTAATATAATATGTAATATTAATGAGAATTGTAAAATCATGCGTGTATATCTATGTATGCATATATTTACAAAAATTTTCTGGATCTGTATCCCATAATTCCAAATCAGCAGGTGTTAAAAGAAAATAATGCGTCACGAGTCTTGTACAAATTTCAGTTAACGTTTCAGGTGTGAAAAATTCTTCTTCCAACTGATTTACTCTTTTAAATACTATGTTAATACATTTCCTATATTAATAAATTACATAGATAAACTTACATAACAACAAATGATTATACATACGTTCCTTAGCCACGTGTTCATGAATTTGAAGAGGCGTATAAAGTGTAGATAACAAAATGAGTTTCATTAAATTTAAACACTGTATAACAAATCTTTCAAACACTAGAGCTTGTCCAGTTTCAGTGAAGCAGTAATAAACAGAGAACTCTAAGGACGTTGGTATCAGTTCTACATAGCAAAATGGATGTATTTCTAACACTCCTATTAATACTTTGGTCAAATGAATTATAAATTTATCGCATACTTCCATTTGTATGCCTCTTGAAATTAATGTTTTTCCTATAATTATATAAAAGTATCATTATTAAGAGAGATAGATACGTAACTAATTTTAAGATTCGACCCACTAAAGAAAAATACTAACGACATTCGAGGCTAGTTCTTGCACGCTCAAAAACAATATTTAAAAATGACATAGCATCGTGAGATTCTGAAACGTTATTAAACCCATTTACGATAAGTTGCCTAAGTATTCTCAAAAGAAGTAATGCTTTTTCTAAAGCTTCTTGTATCTGATTTGTGTCTGCTCCATTCGATGCCAATATGAGAAAAGTTTCGGTGTAAGTGTTCCACAAATTCAGAATAAAACGGAACACATTATTGGTTAATTCTTCGAAGAGTTGTCTGTCTGCGGCTAAACGTTTCGAGGATAAAGACTTAACAACATGATGTAACGTTAACAGTGCCCGATGTTGGGACAAAGGATTTTCTCCTCTTACACCGTCCAATAAAGTTGGAATTAATGAACGCCATTCTCTAGGGCAATCATATCTGTACAATATTACTTCATTTTTAATTTGCTTCACGCACCACAGAAAAAATAGACGCAAACTATTTAATAAATATTAATTACCTCGCAATTTTAGCAATAAGAGCTGCCAATTGTACAGCTAATTGATTTACAGGTTCATCAAAGTTTGCTATTAAACTTTGCCTAAGGAATTCCTTTTCGTCGTCCGCGATTGCACTGCAGTAATAATGTATGTTATTTCAATGTTAATTCATATTCAGCTATATGTAAAATATTCGTACCGTGTTGATAAATTTAAACCGAATTAAAGGAGTACTTACTTTGGAGCATTCTTTCTCCAATATCTATCAACACCATTTTTAAAACATAAAATTGCCATCCATCTAACGTTGATAGTTAAGGAATGATTAGAAAATACATTCTGAAACAATTATTATTATTTTACTTGTTATTAAATTATCATATTTATATTAGCTGTAAAAATAAAATTTCTCTTCATAACCTAAAATAATTTTCTACAATTAAATATGTAAGTATTCCATGATACGTCCATTAATACCAATACGATCGTGGATAAATTTATGCCTTTTTATAATTAAATTCCATCTTCAACATATGTATTTTCAAAGCTTACATATAACGCAGTATAGAATCCTCTTTCAGTTTCCCATTGTTTCAGAGTTTGTTCAGCTGGTTTTAAAATATTGGGATCCTGACTACCCACTTGTTGAAGAATTTCTATCACTGCAGCATCCATATCTTCCAACAAAACATTATTATACATTATTCCTGTATTGAATTCCATCAACTTCTTATTATTTCTTTTCCTCTGAAAAGAAATCAACTAAACTTAAATGAACATGTGCTGATAATATTTTCTTTTTGCGACGTTTAATTTTATCATAAAAGTACAGAAACATTCCTACTACTTAACTACATTAAAAAAGAGACTATTGCACGAAATTAAATACCTTATGTCGTTATATTATTTTCGTCAAACAAATTATCATTTCCCTTATTCCGGATGAACAATCCCTAACCTACAAGATAATATCGATCGTATGCCTCCAGATATTACCTATCTTATATGGGGTTTGTAGAACTATTTTCAGTAAATTCCATTTATCACAAATATCTATGTATTAAATCGATACATAACGAAAATCATCAAAGACACTCTACATCAAAATGTCACACACGCCCGCAAGTCGGCATTTCAGAACGCTGCCCCCCTCCTGCTCTTTTCTTTTTCTACAAAATATAGCGGTGACAGTTACTATTGTCATAGCGTGAACTATTACCACCTTATTACACGCAATACGATGTTCTTATTTTTATTTATTTAACTACGATATTAACCACATTAAGAGCTATAATCAATTTATTAAATCAATCGTGTCATTATCTGAACAACTCAAATACAAATTCTCATTTACTTTTCAAAAAACTGTCAAACCAGCTAAATAATCTTACTTGTTACGAAGTGATATCGATAATATTTTCAATAAAATGTATCTTAATATTAACTTTCTTTTCGTTTAAAAATCAAAAATCAAAAATCGAACATCTCCATTTATTTTTATTTTATACAACGCTACACGTATTGATATCGTTTAAATTCATAAAACAAAAACCTGTTAATTTCACCTGTTTATCTATAGAACAAGATATAGTCTATCGATAAAGTTATTTGGCGCTAAAAATTTAATAACTAGCCACGATCTAGCACACAATCGTTATTTATTTTATTTATAAGTTTATAAAAAATTTGTTTATTATTATTTTCACTTAAAAATTTCATTCCATTTAAACAGGATATCCGGTGGTATATTCACTTCAGTGACTGCTGGCGCGGCGGACGTTCTTTCTGTTCATGGCTGGTGGCACTGTTCGATAGTAGTCGCAATGAAGGTATGTATCCGGGAATATTTCAAGAATCTGAAAAAAATTATGACCAGCTAATTATGGA
>SMSQ01021410.1:0-17381 GCA_019453375.1 Ctenoplectra terminalis | reverse complement strand
GTTAGTAAAGGGTAAAATTAAAAAATCACGTTTTTGCTCAATTACTCCAATCTTAGAGTATAAGAAATTCTGAAAAAAATCAGAGATATTGCCGTTAGCGAAGCTNAAAAAATCAGCAGAAATATGAGAGCAATAAGTATTCGTACAGTTTCTACATTTGTAAGAATTCATAAGAAAACGTAATTTAAGTTAATTTTACAATAAAAAAAAAAAGAACNAAAATAAAATAAATCCAAGTGGATTCGAACTCACGAAAAAAGTTTCGAGCGATTTACTAATCTCAAAAAATATCTTAATAAATAGCTTTTAAGTATATGCAACAGGTAGTATAATATCAATTTTTTTGAATTTTTGAATTTCTTTAGTTCCTACGTTAATTTTTCGTACGTGAAAACATCGAACATTCCACAAAATACTTGTTTCATAAAGAACACACGAAAATTCGCCGTATAAGTTATCCCGACATGCAAGAAACTGTNACGATTAAGTCATTATGTGTAATATTATATAAATCATTTTTTTTATTAATATATCAAATTTGTACATAATACCTTGAAAGCTTCGTAAAAAAATAAAATATTTCAAACATGTACAAATGATTTCTGTATACCTATCAATTCATGTTACACAATTAGATTAATTTTTTCAATTATAATAAAGTTGGATATAAATTACATTTGTACAGTCGTACGGTGACATACAGTGGGTGTAGAAAGTACTTGTACGCCGTTCAATTTTGAATAAAACATTGTGAAATCGTAGTTTATTAACTAGTTTTTTATAAACAATGAATTTATACATATTCTTGAAAATTTTTACAATAGATATAATGAAACAAAAAATTAGTTGTTTGAATAAATTACAAAATTAACAAGGAAAAACAAAAAATCAGCAGAAATATGAGAGCAATAAGTATTCGTACAGTTTCTACATTTGTAAGAATTCATAAGAAAACGTAATTTAAGTTAATTTTACAATAAAAAAAAAAAGAACTAAAGTAAGTATGTAATTAATATTTCGTGGGATTTCCCTTTGATTTTATAATTTCACCAACTCTTCTAGGCATTGAATTAACTAATTTCAATGTTAATCGAGGTGGGATCTTGTTCAATTCCTCCATGATTGCTTTTTTTAAGTCTTCTTTACAGGNAAGAAAAGAAAAGAAAAAAAGAACAACTAAAATAAAATAAATCCAAGTGGATTCGAACTCACGAAAAAAGTTTCGAGCGATTTACTAATCTCAAAAAATATCTTAATAAATAGCTTTTAAGTATATGCAACAGGTAGTATAATATCAATTTTTTTGAATTTTTGAATTTCTTTAGTTCCTACGTTAATTTTTCGTACGTGAAAACATCGAACATTCCACAAAATACTTGTTTCATAAAGAACACACGAAAATTCGCCGTATAAGTTATCCCGACATGCAAGAAACCGTGAAAAAGCGGTTTTTGATTTTTTTAACTATGGCGCACCTAATTCAAAAATCTGAAAAAAATAGAGCGTAATAGCATGAATAATATATACGCTTACTCAAAAAATATAATCATAGATTCGCGATTCCTTCGATATGAAATTGGCATTTTTCTGAATTTTTTTGCGTTTTTTATTTTTTATCGCTTGGATTTTCAATCTAAAAATCTGAAAAAATTCTGTAATATGTTCTTCGCTAACGGCAATATCTCTGATTTTTTTTCAGATTTTTTTATACTCTAAGATTGGAGTAATTGAGCAAAAACGTGATTTTTTAATTTTACCCTTTATGTACTACCCCCCCGGTGAAGATACAAAGTTGAAACTTGGCACAAATTGATTTTTCTTGATAGGCTATCGAATGATTCATCGCAAGTCGAAATCGGTTTAGGGGCACTTTTGGCCCCCTTAACCGGCTATGCCCTTTGATGTTTTCTAATTTTGCGTTCTATGTAATCCCACAGATGTTCCATTGGGTTGATATCTGGAGATTGCGGAGGAGTTTTTAGATACGCTGGTGTATTATACTACAGTATCCACATCTGTACGCAGTATGCTTTGGATCGTTGTCATGCATAAAAATAAAATCATCTTTTAGACATATTATTTTCTGCACTAGAAGAAAGATTGCAGTTTAAAATATCAATATAAACCCGATAAATGGTTCATTATTCGGTGAATAAAGGTTAATGTTGGAACACTAGCTGGACTCGTGCAGCCCCAAACAAGAACGGAACCTCCACCGTGTTTCACTGTAGGCCGTAAGTTTTCTGGTTTCAGTTCTTCGTTTATTTTTCTCCAAACCGTACAGTGTTCATCAGACCCGAAAATATTGAATTTACTCTCGTCTGTAAAAATAACTCTATTCCAATACTCCATTGGTCTATTAATATTAATATTATTATTTGCGAATTCCAATCTTTTCTTTCTATTCGCTTGTGTATCTAGCCTGAGCATTTCGTTTATAGTTCTTTTATAACGCTACAGAGGTCTATCGTGTTTGACATTCGTTTCACATTGTATATAAAATGTTGGTGTGTACATGTTTTCCAATTTGTATAAACGTCATATAAAATGGTCATTCAACGAATTTCTGTATTTTTTATGTGAAAATTTACTTGCATATATATATATACTGAACTTTACTAGTTCAATAAGAACTTTAGGAAATTATTACAAAGGTATTTTAAAGTTATAATTCAAATTTAACCTCCAAATGTAATGAGAAATACTAGACGTACCATAGTATTATAAAGATTTAACGTGTTTTTGAGAAAAATATAACTAGAAATATTTTCATAATTTCGACCCACACATTCACAATGCGTAGTCGTAGTAATTCTGGCGTTCGTTTGGATTATTACCAACGAATCGTACATAAAATTATTATGAAACATCAAAATGCAGTCACTGGACTTTTTCCTGCTAGTCCTGAGAATAACCATGCATGGGTCCGTGATAATGTATACTGTATCCTTGCTGTTTGGGGCCTTTCAATGGCGTATAAAAAAATTGCCGATGCCGATGAAGACAGAGCTAAAACATACGAACTCGAACAAAGTTGTGTAAAATTAATGAGAGGTTTGTTAATGGCAATGATGCAACAAAAAGAAAAAGTTGAACGATTTAAATCCAGTCAGAATCCTGATGATGCTTTACATGCTAAATATAGCTCTGTTACTGGACAAACTGTTGTGGGTGATACAGAATGGGGTCATCTTCAAATAGATGCCATTTCTCTTTATTTATTAATTCTAGCACAAATGACTGCGTCTGGTTTACAGATCGTTTTCAATTTGGATGAAGTATGTACATTGCGATCTATATTAAAAATAATGTGCGTTGTATATAAAACAATTTTTAGCACGGTGATTATAAATGAGTGCAATTTAATTTCAGGTTGCATTCATTCAAAATTTAGTATTTTATATTGAGTCAGCATATTGTACTCCTGATTATGGAATTTGGGAGAGAGGTGATAAAACAAACCATGGATTGCCAGAACTTAATGCTAGCAGTATTGGAATGGCTAAAGCTGCAATGGAAGCAATGAATGAATTAGATTTATTTGGTGCAAGAGGTGGGCCTACCTCGGTAATTCATGTATTAGCCGATGAAGCACAGAAATGTCAAGCTGTTTTACAGTCTATGTTACCACGTGAATCTAATTCAAAAGAACTAGATAGTGGATTGTTAGCTGTTATAGGTTTCCCAGCTTTTGCAATAGATGAGCCTAATTTAATTCAATTAACAAGAGATGCAATTAGTAGAAAATTACAAGGTCGTTATGGATATAAAAGATTTTTGAGAGATGGGTATAAAACACCGAAGGAGGATCCTAACAGGTGAAGCGAATAACGAAAGAATTATTTTCACATATATTGTTAATGTTTACTAATTAATTTATTACATTTACAATAGACTGTATTACGAACCATGGGAATTACGCATGTTTGAACATATCGAATGCGAATGGCCTTTGTTCTTTTGTTATTTAATTGTGGATTATTGTTTCCAAGGCAATAAAGAGGCAGTAACAGAGTACACAAAACAATTAGAAGGAATAATGATCAAAGCAGATGATGGAATAAGATTGGTACCTGAATTGTATTCCGTAGAAGCTGCAAATGTATCAGCGGAGTATGCTGAACCAGGTAGTCAAAACCGAATTGCATTAGGTAGATGTCCATTTATGTGGGCTCAATCTCTATATATATTAGGGAAATTATTACAAGAGGTATGTATATAAATATGAAAAATAATACGTACATGAAACAAAATTGTTCTTTTTTTTTTTTTTTCTAAATTATTTTTCTAATAATAGGGTTTTCTTGCTGTGGGAGAACTGGATCCATTAAATAGACGTTTATGCAGTGAAAAAAAACCGGATGTAGTAGTACAAGTTGTTATTTTAGCAGAAGATGCTGAAATTAGAGAAAAGATAGCTCAACATGATATTCATGTGCAAACAATTGCAGAAGTTGCCCCAATTGAAGTACAACCTGCAAAAGTTCTTAGTCATTTGTATACATATTTAGGTATTTTTAAACTCCAAAATTTTTTAAGTAATTTATTTATTTATTTATTTTTCAATTTCTTTTAATCCAAAACGTTTATTTTTAGGTCGAAATAAAAAGCTAGGGTTGTCTGGACGTAAATCAAGAGATGTTGGAATTCTAAGCACCAGTAAATTATATTCCTTGAACGATAAAATATTTGCATTCACTCCACAGGTAAGCATTTTTATATTCATTGAACTGTCTGCTCTCGATACTTTTATTTCTTTTCTTACGTTGCCTCTTGTTCTTGCATCAAACATTAGTTGACAGACATGACCCGCTTCTACATCGCATCGGACTATGAGCTCATGATTGATATATTCAAAGGCGAAATTAATTTCTTGAAGTCTAGCTGGCAGAACATGTTAGGCCGGCCTCTTGTGGTTATGCCCCTCAAGAACATTCATCTAGGTACAGTAATTTAATATATAAAAACCATAGTTTTCATCTCTGTTACTTTTTATCGTTTAATGCATGAGAAGTTGCAATGATAAAATTTTGAGGTTACAAAGCTTCAAAGTAACAGAGATAAAATATATGGTTTTTAAACAAGGAAGTTTCTTTCGGAGTTTCATTTCTTCCCGAAATTACGTAAATACATTACCCAAAGAACATCTAACATGTCTGCCTGCATGCGTGCATTTGTTTGTTATAAGTTTTGCTTTAACGGCTATGGATGATCTTAATGCAATTTGATTAGCTATAATTGATATTTTGCTAGTTATTCATGTTTATCACAGGATATTTGAACGTTAATATTATTGTCTTCGTCATGAGCAAAATTAATTAATGTTGAAAAATTTTAACGAAGGTGAAATAGAAAAAAAAAAAAAAAATACAAAAAAAAAAGGAATTGAGTAGAGACTGTTTTTTTTCTTTAATATGAACTCTAACATTCTAAGGAGACAGCTTATGTGTGCGGTGGTGTGCGCGTTTGTTGCATGTCTTAGAACTTTGACGCGGAGGAGTACTACATGACAAATGATGCAGCCCTCCTTGCCAACACTTTTACAACCAACTTGGCCTTCCTCACCATCAACTGGAAGCAAATGTTAGGCAGACCAACTGTAACACTTGTCGCTACTCATAATCATCTAGGTACGCCACAGGCAGCTTTAGATCATCGTTTAAAATAAAAATTTACTTAAAACGTGTGTTAAAAATAGGATAGAATTTTTGTAGAAATAATACTCTAGAAATAATATAGAAATCATTGCTTTTCTTTTTTTTTTTTATACATACAAAACTGTAATATTGTTTAATTTTATGTAATATCATTATTGTTTTAGATCAAGGGAAGATACCACTGGCAATGATAACTACTATGAAGAAATTAAAAAGTGGTTATATCAATGGTACACGGGTTTCATTGGGAAACTTGAATGATTTTTTAAGTACCTCCTGCATTACGAATTTAAGTTTCTTAGGAAGTTCTGAGGATGGTAAACCGGACAAATTAAATCCTCAGGTAAAGAAGATTTTTGTTAACAAATTAATATACATAATTCAATATTTTACATACTTTGTATACATTTGATAAGGTCCAACAATATTTGGAAGAACACTTAATGCGCGCGCTTCCACATCGTACAGGTCTTCTTAATAGGCCGGTAATTAGAACTGGTAAAAATTTAAGACGTAAAATGTCTGTAAAAGGTGCCATAAAGAAAACAAGGTCGATCGCTGTAGAACGTAAGTTATATTTATTTTATATGTTAATATTATAAACTTAAATTCTTAACACTCTGATTGCATGTTACTTAAAGCAGATCCTTAAACGTTTGTACAGTGTAATCCTATATATCGTGGTTCCTACCATCCTACAAGAATGTAAGTGTACTAACACTTGATAACTAATTCTCAAATTATAATAATGAAAGCAAAGGAGTTAACATGCCCATTTTTTAAATATATTATAGAAATTGAAACGAATTTAATTAAATAGTTTGGTGGTTTGCAAGTTAATTTTCAAGGGGAATGAAAAAGTAATTATATAATTTGTAGCTGAAATTCTTGGGATGGCAGGAGAAGATAGAAGACCTTCTGCTATTTTAAATACAAATCCATTTATTGAAGTGACAGATACAACGTTAACTCCTAATCCTACGCAGTCGGCTCCTGCAGATCGAACACCATCCCCTACGGATGAATTATTAACTTGGACAAATTCTCCAAAATTACATAGACACAGAGGTATGGGTGAAACACAGTATGCAGATACGGAAGTTGAGGAATTATTAACTATGCTTCGAGAAACTGAAAGCTTAGAAGAACAAGGAGATATTTTACAATATCTTGTAAGTTATAAGAATCATATCGGAATAAATATTTTCATTTTTTGTGTAAAATAATTTTTAATTTAGGTTGACTCTCAAGGTCTGTATTTTAATACCGGTATGGTTGAAGAGGGTCATCCAGTCCTGATAAAGGATTTACTGAAAGATCTTTACGAAAAAGCCTGTCAACAAAAAATGTGGGGAATTGTACGTCATACCGCTGGTATGTTAGGAAAACGAGTAGAGGATTTAGCTAAAGCAGTCACTGATTTATTAGTTCGTCAAAAACAAGTTACGGTTGGAATGCCACCAGCTAACGAACATACTATCGTTGCGCCGTTACCGGAAAACGAATTGCGAGCTTTAATTCACCAAGCATACGGAGACGATGAATCTACAGCTATGTTGACCCAAGAGTTGCTCGTTTATTTGGCCATGTTTATTAGGACGGAACCGCAATTGTTTCTTGAAATGCTTAGACTTAGAGTAGGTTTAATTATTCAAGTAATGGCCACTGAATTATCAAGAACTTTGATATGTACCGGAGAAGAGGCATCTGAACACTTACTTAATCTGTCACCATTCGAGATGAAGAACCTTTTACATCATATTATGAGTGGAAAAGAGTTCGCTATCAGTAGCGGTACGCTTATCATTTTCGTAATAAATTAATTTATTTAATAAAGTAAAATTGTTGATATAATCAATAAAAATTTATTTATTTCAACTTAAAAACAACTGATTCTTATTTTTAGTTGGCCGAGGAAATTTTTCTGTTATCAGTTGCAAATCTAGTAAAGTCTTTTTAATATTTTTGTTTAGAAATCACAAATTGGAGGTTTATTAAGTCCTGATCAAACTGATAGTAGTGAAACAGAACCAGATCGTCAAGGTCAATGGTTACGACGACGACGATTAGACGGTGCATTAAACAGAGTGCCACGAGATTTCTATCCTCGAGTATGGCAAGTACTCGAACGAGTAAGTACATACGCGTACACAGACAGGATTCACTCGTAATACTTTATATGGCCCATCCTTTCCGCGAAATCTTTCATTAATCGATGTTTCAATTTTTACAGTGCCAGGGGTTGGCAATCGAAGGTAGAGTTCTTCCTCAAAATCTTACACAGGAAATGACATCTGGAGAATTAAAATTTGCATTGGCAGTAGAGACAGTTTTAAACACTATACCGCAACCAGAATATCGTCAATTAATAGTCGAAGCATTAATGGTGTTAACTTTAGTAACCGAATATAACGTGGTAAATAGTCTGGGTGGACTTATTGCTGTCGAACAATTAGTTCATAAAGCCAATGCTATTTTTCTAGACGATCAGGTATATTTTTATTATATGTATAATACCGCATATATGAAATAAAATATACACTTAATGTACTTTAAATCATTTTATGTAGATGAAGATTGACGGCGATGCTACGTTGTGTTGTGCCAAACCAAAGGAACAACGCGAAACAACTGCGACTGGAAATCTTCTTTGTGGTGGAGCAGCATATGTTTGTCAACATTTCTATGATAGTGCCCCAAGTGGTAGTTTTGGAACAATGACGTATATAACAAGAGCCATGGCTTCACAATTAAATTGTTTACCAAAAGAAGGTGACTTAGAATGTTCAATATCGTAGTTATTTATTTCTTAGAAATAAAAATTTTTAGTTGATTATATCTAGAAGTATTCTTATAAATCATATTTGTGTTAATAACATTTTTTAGTTTAGAGTTTGCTTGTGAAGTGTAAGCAATCCAACACAAAAGATAATATTCAGAATGATGTATTCAGAATAATATTCACGAAAGATAATTTCATGTAAAATATTATGTCAGAAATGTTTTAAATATTTAAATTTTCTATGCTGAAGTTACCATTGTTTGTAATGTATTAAATATATAAAGAAAGACCAAGGTGTTATTTACGTAATTTATTTTTCTCGTTTTCTTCATTTCTAATGTACAACAATACGATACACGTATTATTCCGATTTTGAACTTCCAAAAGGACTCCAGTTTAACGACCATACCGAAGATCTGCAAAAATAATTTCCTATTATATTTTTCTGCAAACATTAAGTATTAAATAAAATATAATTTATTATAAACATACTTTGCTACATTTTGTTTTGCTCTTTCAATTTCTTCTTCCTTAAGCTGTGCAATTAATTCAGATCTGTACTGAAGTTTTAATGGTAGCACTTCTTCTACTTTTTGCTTTTGACTTATCCATTTTTTGCAAGCTTCGGCGTATGTCAAACCGTACCATTCAATTTCTTCTCGTGTGTACTAATAATAAATAAATAAATAATGATTATTTAATATATAACACTTAATGTTGAAGTTATAAAATATTAAACTTATATTGGACGTGATACTTTACAGCTGTTAAGTATTCTTTATATTTAGTATAAATTTCTTCCTTTTTAACAGGATCATCCGCGTATAAAGTTTCATTAACCAATGCCAAAAGTATTTGACGTTTTATTTTTAGTGCAAGCTCAGACTTTAAATCGCAGGCAGGAGTCTGTAAAGGATCAGAAACATTAAATAATAAAACATTATATTTAAAATTCTTAAAAGTATTTTATATTTGCTGTGTATACCTTTAATAAATAGTGGTCAAAACCGTAATGTTCATTAATTAAATCGATGGTCCTATTAGTCACAACAACGCTTATGTATTTATCTAAAACTTCGCTATAAACTACAGACTTTTTAAGTAGTGGAAACCAAAAATGAGGGTATCTACGACAATACTTGTGTTTTTTCACGAAACCTTGTACTACAGCTTCACCACCCCATATACCTTGATGAAATTCTTTAGGATACAATAAAGGTAATGGTACATTTTGAACTGGTAGTCTAAAAATTAATTTAGTTTAATGTAATTGCATTAATTAAATTATTATTATTAAATATTAATAATAACAAAAATGTAGTTACCAATAATACGTTAGTGTTAAAGTTAAACATTGAATAAAAACATTTTTAAAATACATTACTAGTTACTAACACTTTATTTGTGTTTTCAATTCTAACATATTTGCCTTCTTGTTTTATGTAATGCACAGCAGCTGGGGTTTGTAGTTTCCATTCTCTCCAAAACTTTTTATATTCTGCCGGCAATTCTGCACCAATTCCTTTTGACCACCGTGTTATGTTTGGTATATAATATAAACGCTAAATTTCATTCAATTACATCAATATATGCAATTTATAAAAAATATATATACAATTAGTATATATATTAATAATATATAAAACATAAGTACAAATATATATTATAAAACTTGTTTAGAATTAACTAAATTTATTTATGACAAATACAAGAAATATATATAAAATATATTAATACGTGTAATTCATTTAAGGTTAACTTTTGTACCGATCGATCTTTTGATATAGTACAAAATATTACCTGAGTACATTGTCTCACAGACATATTTTACTCTTTTTGGGAATTTGTACAAAACAATTTTGTTGGTATATTATATTTACAAATTTTATACACTCCAAAATATGAACGTAAGTAAAGGTTTTATTTAACGTGAAAATAACAGTACAAGCACAGACGAGGTACGGAATAGACGTATCATCTTATGGAATTTCGTGTTACAGGAACTGAAATACCGATAGAGTAGAAAAAAAATGAAAGGTTTTGTTATGCTTTCTATGCTTTAAAACGGTGAGTTTAAGAATTATATTTAATTCGATCGAAATACATCGTTCAGTAAGAAATAATAAAAAAATTTAACAGAATAAACCTTCCAACGACACAGGATTTATTTTTATTTCAACTGCTGCAAAAGAATACTTTCCTTAATTTAAAGTTTACGTTGTTTTTAAATCTACAATCGAAGAAAATAGAAAAACAAAAACTTTTCCTTTATTGTCAAGTTTAAAAATGTAAGTCTTTTTTAATAACTAGGTTTTGTTTATTTATTTAATTCACAACGCTATTTAATTCTATATTTTAATAACAGAAATTAATAAACGAGTCTCCATAATTTTTCGAAAAAATGGCTCACCTGTAGTATTGTTGAAATCCATATTAATTCATTTTCTCACAATTTAAAAATCAGATTCAATCATATATTTTATGGTTATTCCTAAGAAGTTGCTGAATATATTGAATGTAGGAATTCAAAAAATAATGCCTAATTTTTTCTAAAAGGTTTATCGATAAACCATTTATTGAATTTACTTAGAACTATTGACAAAGTACTCGGTAAAAATTTGATTAAAATTCTTCCAGTGGTTTAGCAGAAAATAGGTCACAAAGATCGGAACTTTCCCATAAGCTAGATCGTGGGTTTCCTTAACAAATTATTATTTTATTACATATTCCACGTATCTAATGCAGAAAAATCATTTTCATAATCTAGACACCGTCAAGTTTGTATTCTGCATTCTACTTAATTCAAGATCAACATACATCATCTAAATACCATAATCTAAGTTATAGAGGTGCCACGATCAATAAAATTTACAAGCCAACCGTGATAAGGAAACTAAAACGAACGAAGTTTACGGGAAACCTGATAACCATCGGTTTCAATGTAACCACCTACGTAACAGGTACCGCTCGGAAATTAGAATGATTAGTTCGAACAAAACACACTAAACCGTTAGGTAAAAACAGCGATGGAGAGGAAGGTCTGCTTCCTCTCTCCGTTCTCCAGAATAATCCATTCTTGAACCGATGGCAGAGTTCGCGAGCAGATCGCACGAACAGCCACACCAACAATATTATGCTAGTGCAAGCCTGTTGTAATTTACCGATTTTACCTCGAAATTGATCGTGTTGAACTGCGCCAGCTTGTTTCCGGTCTCAATGGAGGACGAACCATTTCATGGTATGCTCGTCGACACGAAGAACATGATGTATCTTGATAAACCGGAGTAGTGAGTATCGAAAATTCCAAATTTCGTGACCCATTTTCTTTTAAACCACTGAAGTAATTTTAATCAAATTTTTTCCAAGTACTCTAATAGCAGTTCCAAATAAATTGAATATACGATTTATTAATAAACCCTTTGGAAAATAGTTACACGATGGGTAAAAAATTGTTAAAAAACTAATTAATAATATCTGATAATTTTTGTTTCTTTCCCAACTTAGGAATTTTTTATTCTAATTTCTAAAGTTCTAAACAATTTCGAAGGAATCAGTATAGAAAGCTTGATTGAACTTGTTCTTTTAGATTTTTAGAAAATGGATCGAAATGGGTTAAGAAAAGCGATTTTATAAAAGAATAAATTTTCCGAAAAATGGCAGTAACACATTTGTTAATTAACTTTTAAAACATTATACCATATTATTCAGAAAGATATATTCTCAAAATTGACGGTAAAAGAAAAATGATTTTATTTCACTTGGGACTCTTCTTAATACAATCAGTATTATTTAAAAAACATGCAACCACGGTATTTGGGACGTTTTATTAAAAAAACAGAAATTCGTTTTATTAAATTTTATTGTTTACTATTGTAATTTTATATTGTTAGACTAATGTATTATAACACGTCTATATTGCTAAATATAATAATTTTACACTGCAATACGTATGATAATTTTATGATAATTTTACAACAGAACACGCACGCTACTAAACATAAACTTCAGTACACTTTATAAAATGACTAACATTAATAGAAATCAAAAATTTTCAAGCCATGTTTGAACGTTATCAGCGCAATTAATGATTTTAATCGCGTTTACTGCGTTTTCGCTTGATAAGATTTCAATCGCAAGAAATGCATCCAGATTGTGCAATGGATTTAATCAATTTTAATAATTCGCGAAATTGATCAAAAAATTTAGAAAGGCGTCACTTCAAGTAAAAATTCGAATCAACTTTTGAATGAAATATTAAGATAAATCGTAACAAAATTAATGAGCTATATTTATAATAATAGAACTACATATTTAGGCATACTGAAACTGAAATAATTGCTGCATGTTATCGTGAATTTATTGAATTCCAGCTAGTTTAATTAAGTTATCGACGAAACTACGTAAATAAATAAGCAGTCCCCGTTTCTCTTCGATAAACAATGATAGAATGATAGAAATAACCGTGAAAAGGAAAGTGGTACCGATATACGTCGATCATGATATATGTAGAGTATAATGTGATTCGTACATGATGCATCGTATTATAGATCGGCGTTGGTGGTAACAAACAAAACGATGTTAGGAGCTGATAGGACATCATCAACAAAACGAGTATACATTTGGATTTGCATCGATATGCCGCTGTTTTGTTCGAAATTGTGTGCGAAAAATTGCATGGGGTAAGATTTATATCCTTTTAAGTTTGTCATTAATTTTATTTGTCTTCATTTATCTATTATCTGCACTATCGACCAAAAGTGTAGAATCACTTTTCGGTTTGTGCTTATATCGAAATTAATACTGCAACTAATTGTATACTATATTAATAGCAATTTCCTGAACTTTAATAGATTTTTGATTGAAAAGTTTTATACGATAACACAGTTCTAAATTTTTGTTTTCAATTCTTGCGTTCTTTGGAACGAGTAATGATTCAAATCTTTCGGTGGGTAGTGTATTAATCATAATAACCAATTATGAAACTTATTCTGATAATTAAATAATTAATTTCCTAATAATATCTCTATGAAATATTTGAAAATTACTTTCAAAACTATTAAAATAAAAAAAGTTTAATTTTTTCATGTTTATCTTCATAAAACAGATACGAATCATGAAAGAATTTTCTATCTCTTTCGTTATAACGCACATGATATCCATTTTCTACCGCATACTTTCCATCTATTGGAATTCACGAATTCGTTATGTAAGATAATTTGTTCATAACTTTACGATCTATTTATTTCATCACCCTGGCTTGCCATGGTCCATCGAATCCGCACAATATCTTTATTGAATTTTAACTGATCTTTCACTGAAAAGTTTTCTAAGGTAACACAATTCTATATTCTTTTTTTCGTTTTCAATTTTTTGCGTTCCTTTGATATTTCAATAACATAAATCGATTAAAAAACGAATTAACATCGTTTTTCGAATGATAGGGGAAAAATGGAAGAAAATATATTGGAAGAAAAAAAATGATCATTTATCAGTTTTTTAATCATTTTTTAGCTATCCTATAACTTTCTTTTTTAAAAGGTTTATTAATAAATCGTGTATTCAATTTATCGAGAACTATTAATACGGTACTCGGTCAAAATTTAACTAAAATCGCTTCAATGGTTTGAGAGAAAATTGGTCACGATGTTAGAAACTTTCCTTTAAGGATAAGTCAAGGTTGTGGGTCAGCTCAATGTGAATTTATTAAATAATACGTGAAAGAAGCAATTTCATTGTTTACGCACAACTGTGACGATGCTGTAAAAGTAAGTGTTACACACAAACGAGGAAAAAGCCTTTAGGAAAGTTGGAGAAACTTAATCAATGAGTTTCTTCCGTAAATGATCGCTCATCCTCTTATTTTCTCATTCTGATAATAATGGACTACTATACGTTCCTCGTAAGTTAAAAGTCGTTTCCTTTCACTCGTCTAAAGTGAGTCACACTCGTGGTGCAAATTATGATACAGATGCAATAAAGACAGTGTATTTGTAATAAAGTTTAATTCCAATTTTACCTGTAGTATATTTCAGTTTATAAGATTGAGAATTAGCAAATGTAAATTACACGCGATATTTTAATCCTTTGCGTTTGACACACTATTAAGCAATGAATAGCTATCGTTAACATGTGTAGCTGCTGAAATAATAATAAGGCAAGGGGTTAATATTTTTTGCAAAACCGATTATTTTGATAATAAAGAAATGATCTGAAATTTACACATGGTAGTCAGAGAATACACGTTGCTAAAATTATCCTTCGCGAGATTGTCCTTCCACGTGATACTTTCATGCATACTTTTACGAAGTACTTGTAGGTTTGCACTGTGAATTATTCATGAAAAACGGATCCTGTTTGTGAAACTTGATACAAGTTTATGGTTCTTTGTGTCACAAGATTTACACAAATCATTATCTTCATTGCAAAAAAGAACATTGTGATCGACATTACCTTCACGATGTTCATTGTCTTAAATACATCACGCTTAACCGTTGAATACTTCTATCGTTATGTTTTATACTTAAATTCGAATCTGTTCATTATACAGATATATATATATATAATAGACAATTATTTCGATTTAATGTATATTTTACAGTTTTGATTCGTTCGTGAATAATTATTTCTGTAATATTTTAATTATCTATTATTCTTATTAACTCTTCTTCGGACCATAGGAGCTACAGCTACCCTACACAACTTTAAGCTAAGTATGATTTAACGAGTGTTGATATAATTACGTGAAAATATATGTAATGCTTTGTTATCTCATGAAATTCTTAATCTTGCGGAACAAATTAATTTACGCTTATATTAAAGCATGCTTACGTTTAAAGTTATGTAGGATCGTTGCGTCTCTATAGCTTGAAGAAGAATTAACAATTTCGATTAAGACTGGAATTTGTGATACGATAGTTTCTATTTCGTTTAAAAAATTGTAATAGAGCACGTCTCTGTTATAAATTAATTATTACTAAATTGTAATTTATTTCTTTTAGATTAATAGTAAAAAAGACGAGTAAATTTTCTTTTTCAACGAATTTGATAAATTTCACAATTATTACCAAATTGCTATTTTTTCTTTTAAATTAATTATACAAAAGATTTTTCAATTAATTTCATTTAATAATTTAAATTTAATCTTAGTTTCACTTTTTCCTTAAAAATCTTATTGAAAATGTTGCGTTGGCAAGATACTTAATGCTTCTAGAAATAATCTTCTCGTATTTTTTCTATAACAGGAAATCCAATGCCTTTCCAAGTAAACATTACGTCTAAGACAACAATTGAGTCAAGCAGAGAATTAAATTGCAACTTCCCCTGTTCGACTATCAACAATTAGATACAATTGATTGCGTACCGGCTATCAGGAGGCTGTCGTGGTTTCATGTTTGTATATTGTTGATTGTCCGATAACGAGAATGATAATCTTGGGTTATCGGGTGCTGCCTACTTTTACGATAATTACAATTGACAAAGATATAGCCTAAGCAGCTCGAAGACAGACGTTTCTTCGTTGTCGGATCACACGCATCTATTTCCTTCAACTGGTGAAAATTCAGTAAAAAGAAAAAATTCGTTTAGTTACATTGACTCGTGGTTGCGAAGATCAACCCGAGAACTTGGTCATTTTTTATAATATCTAATAAGGTTAGTATCATTCTTCGCATAAAAAAAACTATTCAGACACAAATACCATAGATTGGAAAACATTCTTTTTCTAGACGATTCGAACTATGCTCGATTCTCCAAATCGCATTAAGATATTAGTGTCGTCTGGAATAATAGATAACGGACATACTAAAAACAGTGAATGTGGTGTGAAAGAGAAAAAACTTCTTCGAGGAGGAATCATTGTTGTCGTTGTTAATTAATTCATTCGAACGATAAGATATTAGGCAAGCGACTTTAATCGAGGAGTGGAAATGGTAAACGATGTAAATAGTAGAAATGAATACATTCTGTAGAAATGAAAACTATATGTTTGTCCATTTTAGGACTTACATTGTTTATCGCTTGAACGTTATGAACTTTCAACGTTTACCACCTTTACATATTTGGAGGGAAAATAAATGGTAAACAAATGCAACGGATTTATTAAATTTCGTTATTTGTATACTACACGCTTAGTATACTATTAAGTAAAACTGACACTATTTTAGTTCTATCTTGCTATAACTCTACCATATATATATATATATATATTTTTTTTTTAATATTAATATTATTATATATTTAGTATATAATATATACTAAAATAGCAAGTGACAATTTCATTGAATACTATCCTAAGAGTATAGTACACAAATAATGAAATTTAATTAATCCGATGCATTTGTTTACCATTTATTTTCCCTCTAGTATATATATACATACTTTTCTAGAAAAGAGAAGGATGTGCATAGCTAAGAGTTGCAAAGGGAGTATGCTCAAATTAGAGAAAATTAAGAGAATAGAATAGAAAAGAATGCAATAACCAGAACAATAAGAGAGTAGAATAGGGCAGGAACGAGAGGGGAAGGTGTGCGTGGATTGAATGTAAGAATAAGATAGTGTCGTAAAAAAGAAAATAGGGTATTGTAAACCAAGTCCAATTCTTAGCTGTGAGTCTAAATAAAATTATTATTATTATTATACATACTTTTCTACTAAAAACATCATTTGTTGCTTCTTTATTTTTTAGCACCTACATCGTCTACCATTTCAACTCCTCAATTTATTTCTAATAATATTTAATTTGGATACATTCGTTTTGTCGTGTGAAAATATTGGTTGACAACCAGTTCGGTCAACTTTGAGCTTTGACGAAGTCGCATTAAGACGGCAATAATGATCGGAGAAGCGGACATTTCAGAGTTCAAAAGCTATTACCGTGACCGGATGTTCGCAACTAACTCTCTGATGGCCCTCGCATCTAACACACTTCCACTCTTGATGCGTGC
>SMSQ01021408.1:0-13160 GCA_019453375.1 Ctenoplectra terminalis | reverse complement strand
TATGCATAAAGAATTGTTACCCTTATTATAGGTATTTTTTGAAATACATATCATTTTCATTTCTTTGGTACAATTAACTCGACTTTAATCGTCGGTAGTTCTAATGTTAAAGTTGCGAAGAACCATTGCATCGGCCGCAAATAGAAGAAGAACGAATGTCTTTAAACGAACATATCCTTTCTATCTATAATAAAGAATTAAATTATGCAAATTATATTAATGCGCCATTTCTTCGAATAAATTACGAAAAAAACTGTGCGCGCAAATAGTACTTGGATCGACCGGAAAAGTAAAATTAAAATGCAACAATAGAAAGCTGGAGTAAAATGATGCAATGGAAGAAAGATTGTTCCGTTTGATCGTATATTTATATTTCATTATCTCGACATTCAGTCTTGTCGATATTCAACGATCGATCGCACCCGTTTTCATCGTCTGCTTCTTTCATTCGTCAAGTATAATACAAAGAAAACCTGTACAAGCCCACGTTAGAAAACGTTTTCACGGAAGAGAGCATATTTTGCCCTGTTCCGGCACGGGTAATTACGAACTAAATAAACAAACATTGCGTCTTCGCCGAAAGTTTCACCATCTTCCGTATGAAGAGGAATGAGTTCGGCGTAACTAAGGGGAGAAGCATACATTCTGATGAGAAATTCTGAAGCGTAAACTTCGAGAACATCCGTTTTTATACGGTACAATTTGCGCTTATGACGTAGTATAGTAACTTTTCTCATGTATTAAACCGTGCCAACCACAAGCATTCTCAAACTATCTCAACTAAGATTGCTTGAAGAAAACATAAAATTAGTACACATCTTTAACGTCCAGATAAAATCTATGAATTCTCGTTACGTTATAACGATAAATGTTATTGTTGAAATAGTATTGAACGAAGCTAAATAAAATTTGTATTGAACAGGAATTGTTATTATTTATTGGATATTTTATATGACAATATTTAAATCGTAAGTCATAGGAATAATTAATGAGAGATAAAAAGAAACGTAAGGGACTAATTTCTATTCCAGTAAAATATTTTTTGAATACAGATACACAGTGCTGGACGAAATTGAGAGCTCATTATATATTTATAATTATTTTGAGGAATAAATAATTAATACAGATGGAAATTTGGAGATATTTATTATGTAATGTATTTCTGTTGATTATAGTCTTAAATTAGAATAGAATTATTTTTATAATAAAAAAAAAATAAATATCAAATATTCAAAAATAATTCGAACTTATCAAATTTACGGGGTTCAAGTTGTGAGCACGCTTAGAAATCTTGTACAATCTCAGATCAAAATCTATGACTACGAACGATACAGATATTATAGATATTAAATATTATAAATATGNAAATTTGGAGATATTTATTATGTAATGTATTTCTGTTGATTATAGTCTTAAATTAGAATAGAATTATTTTTATAATAAAAAAAAAATAAATATCAAATATTCAAAAATAATTCGAACTTATCAAATTTACGGGGTTCAAGTTGTGAGCACGCTTAGAAATCTTGTACAATCTCAGATCAAAATCTAAGACTACGAACGATACAGATATTATAGATATTAAATATTATAAATATGTAACGAGTTTACAATTATATCCGGCACTGTACATAAATATTAAAATGTCTAATGTCTATAATTTTCAGTAAAATAAGGAAAGGAGCGCATTTTCATATAATTAGAATCAAATATTTTAAATTATGTGTTAAGATACTCTAAGATAATCTAAGACTATGAACAACAGATACATTACATAATTAATATTTGCAAATTTTATCTTCACAAGTTATTTATTCAAAAAAATAATTATAAATATATACACAATAGTATCCGGCACTCTAAGTAAAAGCGTATAAAATTATCCATTTCGTCTATTATCTACTACAGAAACAATTCCGAAATAAAACCAAACAAAACTGCTCTTCTTACCAAAACCATAACTTTCAATATCTCCGAAAGAAGTAAATTATCGCAGATAAACACAATAAAAATGAATACACGTAACATACATATAACTCGACTGATATAAAAGAAAACTAACGATCCTTTTAGAAATTAAAAAATTCTTAAGTTGAAGAAACTACTAAAGTTACAAAAATAAGAAGAACCAAATCAAATAAATATTCACAGTTTCAACAATCCCGACGTACATTTTTAATTACCGATGCATCGAAAAGAAGAAATAGTAGGTTAACGATAACACACACAGCCGCTGTCGTACATGTCGATTCAAATTATTCAATTATTCAATTATTGAGATTCACTTTTTTTCAATTTCAGTGAACTAAATTAAATCTCGATATGTCAGATCTCCCGTTGCCAGAGGTGGAGAACAAGATTGGGCACGGATTGGCAATTAGCGAAAGAGCAAAAGATTAGCAATTGGTGGAACACAGTGCTCCTCTGTCAAGGATCCTCACGAGATGGTGGGTTCCTCCGGTAGAGGCGGAAGATCGTTAGTTGAAATTGAACGGACAAAAAGGTGAGGAAGGTTAGGTAATGTTAAGGGTGCTAGAGGCAAAACCCGATACGTATTTAACTCACGTGCCTGCCTAAGCCCGGAAATCAATCGGTTCTCCCGAACGAATTCGGCCACCAGTCGGACGAATACTACCTGACGAAAATCAAAACCTTCTATCGAATCGTTAGCCGCAAAATGGAAACAGCCTTTTTCTTCTTTTCACGGTACGCGCGCCCGTGCATACGTATTGGCTCGCGTTACATTTTTCTCGTTACATTTCCCTGTTTATTTCAGTACAACGGCCACGGAAATTTTCAATTAATTTTTCAATTATTTCCCCGACATCCCGTGCGTTCTACGAGTCGTCGTGCTGTTTCTATTTTCGGTTCGTAAAACGGACGGAAATGGATTTTAAACTTCTGCAACGCATAATTAATTCCACTTTGTTAGTGTGTTTTACGTTGTCTAAATTGTCGGAGGATGGCAGGTTTGAATTTAAATTATATACATATTTTTATCGTTTCGTTGTTTCTATCGCTTTTATGGAACACCTGTCTTCGATGGAAACGATTATAGCGCGTTTATCACGATTTTATAAATGCTTGCGAGTAATAATAAACGATATATATATCGTGGAGTTGGTGAGATATTAAAACGATTAATTTCACGATTGTGTTTTGATTAATATTATTATTTTTTGGTTGTATGTTTTTTTTTCTTTTTTATTAAGAGCTTATTTTTGAGTGGTCACATTAATATTGAAGTCATTAGTGACCACTAAATATTGTTTGTAATGTTTCTGAGGATTTCTTCTGTTCAGTTAATTTAAATATCACGATTTTGTAATATTTAATTTCTTTGACTCTAATATTTTATTTCACGATTGTGTTTCGATTAATATTATTATTTTCTGGTTGCATACTTTCTTCAAAATTTGATACTATTTTGCAATGTTTCTGAGGATTTCTTCTGTCCAATTAATTTAAATATCACGATTTTGTAATATTTAATTTCTCTGATTCTAATATTTCATTTCACGATTGTGTTTTAATTAATATTATTATTTTCCGATTGCATACTTTTTTCAAAATTTGATACTGTTTCGTAATGTTTCTGAAGATTTCTTCTGTCCAATTAATTTAAATATCACGATTTTGTAATATTTAATTTCTCTGATTCTAATATTTCATTTCACGATTGTGTTTCGATTAATATTATTATTTTCCGATTGCATACTTTTTTCAAAATTTGATACTGTTTTGTAATGTTTCTGAGGATTTCTTCTGTCCAATTAATTTAATTATTACGATTTTGTAATATTTAATTTCTTTGATTTTAATATTTCTCAGAGGTAATTTAACTCAAATTGAAATGAATTAAGAACGAAACGAATGAAGTATTAAGATACGTATTTTTATTATACCATTAAAAGCACATATTAGTAAATTATATTACGTTATAAAATTATCAGTAAGTAGTACCAATTTTGCTCCCGGATTTACAATGTCAAGAGCAGATTATTACTAACGAGTATTCATTGAAGTTATAAATTAAATTATTTACATATTAATGAGAGAAGGGTACTCAGCTTGATCAGTGGCGCGGAATACAAAAGTGGATTAAAATTAAAGAGGCTGTAGTTCCGCATTTTAATATACATCGTTAGGTAATATGCGATGAAGTATAGCATTTTCATGAAAGGGATATAAAATTAATAAGACTCGTTTATTTAATGATATAATTTATTACAGCCACGTAATTACCAACTTGAAAGAAAATTGATAGTTTGAAATGCATAAATTGAAGAAATTTTGCATGATATTAATTAACATTTTGATCAAAGATAAATTTTATCCGTAATAACACTCAATTTATTGATGCAAAAAATAGTGACCAGATATTTGCTATTATCACACAAATAAATTATAAAACGTTCAATAAATGTATCGTAAAACATGTAAAAAAAAATCATACGTAATATTAATACATATTTTTGTAAATCTTACTACGGAATAAAATTGCTATTAGTACTTTTAGGAATAATTTCGTATTCCAAACAAAAATCATAATTCAAAGTTTGATTTAAGAAGATCATTTCCAAACTTAATCTTTCATACGTGGTCGTTCGCTATTACCTTTTCAAGACGTAAAATATAAAATACAAGAAATTCCGTCATCCACAATATATTAATTAAAATCTCTGCAAACTAATTTCTCGATCAATTTTAATACCGCATTCTACCTAGATTTTACACAATTTAGCACCTTCAAATTTCCTACAAATGCATAAAAATCCACAATCCAGTCGCAACCCAAGTTTCCACGATCTATTTCAGTAACCACTAAATAAATTACCCAACAGAAATGTGTACGTCGGATAATAACATTTCTTCGCGTTGTTCCACTGTTATTTGAAATTCCATTATCCTATTACCGTAACAGCACATATTTGTCAATAATACAGCAACACGCACACAAGCGGCACGCTGTAGTTGACAATATCTTCAACCCGTTAAACGTAATATCGTTATATTTTCCGACGTGTCCTATTGACGGATCGCGTCGTGGAAGCGATCGAAGGGTAGCTTCAAAAGCAGCCGGTATCCCGATTACGACGATCATTTTTCACGCGAACGTATCGCATCCAGCCTTCGTAAACTTGGTAAACAGTATCGCGATCGGAGTTTCATATTGTGTTCCCGCCGGTAAGTTGGTAGGTGGATAGGCAGCAGTCTGTCTACGTAGCTGCTGCTCGTATCCGTTTGTTCGGCTACGTAGATACACCCCTGTTCAAAAGTCTTAGGACAATCGCTGTTTCTAGTCAAATTTCTTTCTCTGCGTAGGATACGAAATTTGAACCGAATTTTGTGGCACGATTTCGAAAGGTTAATCAAAAGATTGGCGATGGCGACGCCTGGGAAAATTGGAAACGCATAGCTGCAAACATCGCTGCGTTAACACTTTGACGGCCGCACATTTTTCGCGTCGCCTTTGGATTAGCGGCGGCAATGTTAACACAATCGTTCCTAGCATAATTATTAACCCTTTTCGGACGTATTCAATTTGGACACGGGTGTCGCACTGGTCGGAATTAATTTGCGAAGAAAGAGCAGTGATACATAACACGCAAGAATATGAAGAATAAATGAGATTTATTAAATATGAATAGGTCCATTAGGTATTTATATAAGTGCAGATAAATTGTAAATTGATGCATGGATGAGTACAGTATATGATTAGTAGAGTTTCTTATTGTGGTGGCTGAGAGTAGACATGCGTCCGAAAAGAGTTAATGAGAGAAGAGTTAAGATCGCTGTTACATTTATGTAACATATTTTTAATGTTTCTTCAACCCTTTCGGTACGAGCGCTCTGTCCGCCGTGACACTTCCGCTGTACGAGGCGGCGCTCCGAAAATGTACACATAGCGCGTGGTCAGTCCTCTTTTGTATGAAGATTTTTCTGGGCGTTAACCCTCTATGGAACCGTGTCACTTAAAAGTTGCAGACAGATGTATCTATATTTTAAAAAATTAATTTTATTTAGTTATCACTGCGCTATTAACACAAGAACTACCGAACAAGTCAAAATGACTTGTTCATAGTTTCTTCTAGAAATTTTAGAAATTTACAATAATGAATTTTTGAGGATTTTCCGCAATATTTTGTAAAAAATATGCATAAAGAATCGTTACCCTTATTATAGGTATTTTTCGAAATACCTATCATTTTGATTTCTTTGGTACAAATAACTCTACTTTAATCGCCGGTAGTTCTAGTGTTAAATTTGATTACTGTATTACTGTAGCGACACCACGATCCATCTACAGTAATTATTAGTTAAAACATTTTCAAATCAAAGTGAAAAACTATAATCAATCGTAATTTTTTCTCAAATAAGCAGACAAAATTCGAACTATAAATTAATTATTAGTTAATTAAGAACTCTGTTTAATAAAACAATGTTTCTTCTAACAAGCGTCGTTTATAGTTTTAATATTAAAAGATATTTATGTAGGATCATACGGATCACAGAAATGACAAAACACCTCCCGGTATGTTAAAAAGTGAATATATTTAATAACGAAGAAATAAGAGACAAGACAGAAATATTATACAGACGCCTCGTGGCACGCTCCTCTATGTTTCGACGAGAACTGACGATGATCGACGCTTCTCGAACTCGTCAGCTCGACTACAATGTATGTCTTTCCAACGCTATGGCGTCGTTCGGGCCGCCTGGACCCGCCGAATCTACATTTATATAAAATTTTATTAATTATATAAGTAACACCGGGTCGTCAGATGGATACCGGATATATCCGGCGCTCGTACCGAAAGGGTTAGAAACAGCATCGGTATGTATTAGTATACACACACCGAAATGACGGCAAGAAACCATTTCGAGAAAATAGCTGTACAAAGTCACACGAACGTGACAGCGGTCGTTGATGTGTTAAGGGTGGTTTTTCGTAGGCCGACAGGGTTAAACACTTCGATGATCGGTCCAAAATATAAGTCTGATCTTCTCACAGCGTTGATCTAAACATTTTCTAAGCAAATGCTTCTGTTCTTTCTAACCCTTTGCATTCGAGAGGTGACTCTGACTCACTACTTGGATTAATGCAGCGATTCGATTCGCGTGTAATATAATTATTTTATTTCAACTTTTCGTGTATCTTCACATTATACAAGACCTAATATTGAATCTTAAGCTTGGTAATTTTATTTCGTGCGATATTTCAGAAACCATTCGTCAAAATCCATTCTCTGTTGCTTGGGATAAGTATCGCAAAAACGTGTCTTTCGAGTGCAAAGGGTTAACTTAAACGAAATACCTTACGTTTCATTTATACAATCCTAACACAGAATCGTACTAATAGAACTTTTTTAAAATAAAACAAAATTGTAGGACACTCTAGCAAATTCTCCATGTATTCAACACTAAATTTACGGAACCCGTCAATTTGACGCAGTTCAAATTTCGTGCTCAATTTTAACAATCATGCGCGAGAATAATATAAACTGAAAATGAAATTTATATAGAAAAATTGACTAAATAAATTTCTGTTTATAAAAATCTATTAATTTGAAGTAAACCGAACTAATGATATTACAAAAAATTTGTATTTTAAAATATCCATCAAAATGATCCAATGAATGCCCGTAAACCTAGTGTTAAATAAATTGTGACTCAATACCGATTAGTTTATTTTACCAGAATATTTATTCTATTTTATTTTTATTTTTATTAATTTTTACTTTTACTGTTCAGTAAAATTGTTAATGCATCGACAGTCAGTATTTTCTTCCTCGCATGAAGTATTGGATTAAAAATCTAATTTGTTCGTATCCTTCAATCGAGATAGATTCGAAGGAAATATTATAACTGTCTTTAGAGTTTTGAACCGGAGTGTACGCACTCGTACGTATCCACGTGTTTGTGTACGCGCACAAAGGTGTAAATATATGTGCACACAGGCGTAGAGCGTACAGCCGGATCCAGGGCATTAAAGTTAAGCCTGTATTTTATTGGACGCGCGTATAAATCAAAAGCTCCGGCTAGTCAAATATTGGAAGCTTTGCATACGCCAATACAGGCCGGTGATGTACAAAATGCGAATACCTGCCAATCCGTTCGCGTATACCTGATTGGCCGGCTCGTTCTCATAAGTACAAACATGCATCATGCATGGTGGCTATCTATCGATGTTTATCGCGGCCGAATAAAAGCGTGCCTTATTTGCTTTACGGATAATAATTAGTCCGGCCGCGCTTATTTGTGAGGCAAATTACTGATTTTTAGCGCGTCTCTACGTGAATATTCCCGTTGCCTTTCAGCCAGCTTTACAGGCGACGATAATGTTTGCACTCGATACTTGCTGTGTTTTGCTTTATCGTTCTGCCGATACGTGTGATACTTTTGAAAATGATCGAACGATAATATAGCGTTGATGTTCCAGATTTTACGTTTCTCTCAATTATAGCTGTTTTGAGTTTTGATTATTAACCCTTTTAGTGCCAGGCGAAAAAGAGGTGCCTATGCGAGAATAACCGGCCGAATTTCACGGTTTTACTAGGGTTTGGGAAAATGCTGATAAAAACCAAACAAGAAACAATATTTGCACGATTCAAAAAGCAGTATATTAAGGACGAAATAGAGAAGAAAACAATGACACTAGTTTTTCTAAATTCGTTGAAAATTATATAAATAACAAAGGTATAAATGATCATGAAGAAAGTAAAAGTTGAGTTCTCTTTTAGAAAACGTATTTGCACATACAAAAAGTCATCATTTCATCATAATTTTATATAGACCATTTATTACAAAGTATATACTTTGCATTTCCAATATATTTTGTAACAAGATAAATAATATTACGTAACAAAAATAATAAATAACTCGAAGGTACATGGTAAGCGCCGGATGGATTATCTCTTCCGAAATACGTAAATCGTCGTCCACAAAGAGTTAAAACGAAAAACTATTTTCTTTAATTCTCTCATAATGAAATTAGACCATTTATAACGTATTATAAATTTATTTTCAGACAGAGTTCTCCCGCAATGCGAATAGTAAAGCGCTACAAGGCGCGGCCCGATATATCGGCTCTGGCACTTCTCGCCAGTGCAGCGAGGGCCGATATATTGGCCTCCGGCACTAAAAGGGTTAACACTTTGCTGACCGGTGACGAGTTAACTCGTCTTTTCATACCCAAACGTTGCTGACCGGCGACGAGTTAACTCGTCTTTTCAAACCTAAACGTTGCTGACCGGTGACGAGTTAACACGCCATTGCACTTGCATTATCTATTTCTGTTAATATTCAAGTAAAATAACCAATTAAATCTGTTCATTGCTTAATAATCAACTGTATTATTGTAATTAACTTCTTTGGGATGTTTCCTAGACTAAGGCCGTACAAAAAACTGACTCAAAAAAGGAGCGAGCGCTTAGTGCGCGACAGTAACGTAACTCATGGCTGCCAACCTTACAAAATACTTGATTGGTAACCATGTACAATTCAAATAAGCTCAAAATATTTATCAGTACATATTAAATCGAAAAACATTATTTGTTATAGAAACAATCTTATTTAAATATCAACCATTTCAATTTCAATTTATTACAATTTCAATATTTATTAAATATTTACAATTTCAATTTCAACTTATGACACCCAGGGCGATATAGAATATTGCAAAAACTTGGCGTATCGTGATTAGGTTATAAAGCGGACAGAACAAAAAAATTACTTTTCTTGGTATTTAGGTTTTTATCACAATTTTAGTATAATTCCAAAAATTTCAACCACAACGGAACCTATCGGCGAAGAACTTTTCAATGAATTATACGCGGATACTTTATCCGATTGTCCGAGTGATTTCGAAATAAATTGTAGCGATTCGGAAAGCGATGAATCTGACGCTATACCACCAAAACGGCAAAAAAGAAATGTTATAGAGTCTGATAGCGAAAGTGATTTTGAAGATTGGAATGAAAATGACATTACATCTTCTTTGGAGGATTATTCAAACATTTCGGGTGTAACTGTAGAATTAAGCGATACAGCGAGCATCAGTGAAGTAACGGATTTATTTTAATAGCCGGTGACATGGCATAGTTTCTGTGTAAAATTCCCGGTCAACAAAGTGTTAAGCGACGGAGAATTGAAGATCAAGTAGCTTAAAATATAAGCTTTCTTAATAAATGTGTATCTTTGCTTCAAAGAATTTCTTTGATATTTTTGATGTTTTAATACTTCTTATTTTCTTCAATAGATAATATAAGAATAGTAGTGTATATTGAAGTGCTTTTACAGCGGTTGACTTAAAAACTAACTAAAACTATGTTTCCTGGGCTCTTTTATATTATTTTATTATTTTTATATTATTTTTAAAGATGATAATTTCGTTAGAAATTATTAGAAAAATCGCGGCAAACAAGATATCAAAGATAACAAAATAGAAGATTTCTGAGATTATTTCAAACAACTATTTTCCTCTGTGAAAATGTCAAATTCGGCTTTGTTAACTAGTTATTAACACGTTGACTGTCGCGCGCATTTTACGTGGTTTGCCCATGGCGCCAATATGAATTTCTCTTCTTATGCGATGTATATTATGTTGAAAAAAATAATATGTATATTTTTCTCGTATTAATAAAATTATTTTTGCACGTTCTGTATGGCATTAATTTCTTCAAACCATTACACTAACAGTGGTTATTATTTTAAAATTTATCAGTATCGATATTTACTCTAATTATGTATTTTGTATCTCTACGGAGACATTCTGTTTTAACACGATCACGCTCAATTTCCAAAGATATCGCACCACTATGATTTAGAAAATAAAAAGCTTATGTTTCGTTTAGAGGAAAAAGGATATTTGTAAAATGAATAAAAACAAACACCTTCACAAGCAGTAGTAATTTTTTCCGTTCAAAATAAAACTTCTTTTCTCCAGTGATAAAGAATCGCATGGAGCGCAAAGGGTTAAGTTCGCGCAATCTGTCCGGTTTATTCGAACGTACACGATGGTTTGAAAAAGTTTGACACCCTTTTACCAGAATCCTCGCTCGCGCGCGGTGTAAACTTTTATTACGTACAACGGGAAGAAGCGAACCGTTCTGAGAACGTTGTTGGTACATGCTTTGCGTAAAAGTGCTGTGGGTAATTCAGGCTGGTCATATACGGGTACGCACGACTTAATTTCATTATTTCGCGCAACGCCGGAAACCGCACCAGAGGCGCTAAAAACGTCGCTAAAAAGAGAAAAAAGGAACGCGTCCATTGTCCGGTACAAGTGAGACACGGAGCAATGAGAAAAGGTCAGAGAGGCGGTGATAGTAGTCTGCTTTTTCTTGTTTCGCTAAGTACGTCGGATTTGTGATATTGCGGATACGATCGAAGTAAGAAACTAACAGCTGTAAATACACGTGGCAAAGTTGTGAATATAAAACTGCGTCCTCCGATCCTTCTTTTCTCTTTTTAACCCTTTGCACTCGAACGTCTCTTCTCAGAGGACATCAGAGTTAACTCTTTAACACGTTGAGCGCCACGTCAGCCATCGGTGGCTGACACTAGACTTTCCGTTTAGGCCGCGTCAGCCATCGGTGGCTGACACTAGATTTTCTGTTTAGGTCGCGTCAACCATCGGTGGCTGACAGCGTGTAACATGAGAACTATAAAATTTTACACTATTTTGCGGAATTACACAAAATTTATTTAAAATTTACTTAATTTGGTATTATTACAGTATTAATGGGATCGGAAACACCGGCCCTTCAATACCAGTGCGTATAAGCGGCGCTCGTGGTCTGAACGGGATTGTCTTAGAAATACGCGTGGCGCTCAACGTGTTAATTGCCAATTTTTTTTTTTTTTTTTTTTGGCTGGATAAGTTGTATATGAAGGAACAAAGAAAGCGTGCGTGAGTGTGTAGACAGGGGCGTGGGGTGTGAGAAGGAAAGCGATGACGACGGACGATCGAGGAAAGTGCGAAGAAAAGGGCGAAAGTCAGTCTGGGATGCGATTGCTAAGCGTAAAGATTAACCCTTTCACTGCGGCGCTCTAAATACCAAAAGTGTGATTCGTATAGAGATCAATACGTTTTTTATTAACGTAACAGAAATACGGTAATTAAAATGCAGATACATTGTACAATGAATTGTGATGTAACACGTGTAAATGAAAATAAAAATAATTCAGTGCTATAGAAAATCTCCGTGTACAGTTTTAATAAACGATTACTTTATTTCTGAGAGCGTATATATACGTCTTTCGTAGCGAAAGGGTTAAAAAGCAAGACCACGTTATTTTTGTGTCATTTTGTTTTTTATATTACATCTGTTCCATTAATCCTTATTTTTCGGCAAAGTAAGCATTCCGAGTCATTTCGGTGACCCATCCTACTTTCAATCCTACATATAAGAATGCAGATGAACTGTTTGAGGTGTTACACAAAGAATGCCGATAAATTCCAATGGAAATTATTAATAATTTATATAAAAGCTGTATAAGAAGAGTTGACGCTGTAAGTAAGGCAAAAGGAGCCCACAGAAAATATTAAAGTATTTACCAAAAAACATTCTAACGTTACACAATTATCAGTAGTATATTCTACAAGAATATAATTATAATAAAATATATATGATTAACCTAACTGTGCACATTCTTTAACCGGCAAAGATGTAAATTTGTGACATAATGTAAGTGGCCCAAGACTTTTGCACAGTACTGTATATGCACAAAAAGTTGTGTAACAATATAATTACAGTAGGCCCTCGACTTCCGCACATAATTGGTTCCTGAAAGTGTGTGCGAATGTTGAATGTTCGAAAGTAGAGGGATGTAAAAGAATATGCTCCAAAAACTGTGTTTTAAAATATTTATCCATCAATATCTTATTATTATCTATCAATATCAATAATCTTCGTTATGTATACATAATGAAGTTAAACGTATCAACACTGCAGTTTTTCCGTTTCTGACTCATGTTTATCAATTTATAAGGGCGAAATATTTGAACTTAAACAAAATAAATTAGCAAAACACACAACACGTTGACGCACACCCTAATGCAAGACTGAAACTGTTTTGTTCTCTTGATCCGAACAACATTGTAATCCGATGGCTAGTCTGATGTCCCCTGAAAAGGGGGAAAAAATATGCGAAAT
>SMSQ01021406.1:932-12416 GCA_019453375.1 Ctenoplectra terminalis | reverse complement strand
AAAACAAGCAAAGCCCGACTTCCGTTGGAAAGTCGGGCCACGAGGCAGAGTCGCTTAGAAACCGTCGAACGTGCACGACCTATTAGCCTTTAGATTAGTCTACCTCTTAATATTTCTTTCATTTCCAAATATATATCTTGTTTTGTTTAATTTAGTCTATACCAATTTATTTAGTAATCCTGACACCCTTAGTCCACTACAATAGAAATACTATTAAAAAAGCGGCGAAAGATATATGCTGAAAAAGATCATTTAATGAGAAATTTATACCAAGAAATGCCGATGCGTAATTTTTGGAAACGATGGCATCAGTGCCTATCTATGATGTCGGCATCATTTCCAAAAATTAAGTTAACACTAAAACTACCGACGATTACAGTAAACCTATTTGTACCTCAAGAAATAAAAATGATAGGTGTTCTAAAAAATACATAACTTAAAGAAAACAAATCTTTATCTATATTTTTTATAGAAAATCACGAAAAAACCTCCAAAATGCATCGCTGTAAATTTATAGAATTTCTACGAGAAATTACAAGTCGGTCATTTCGAACGCTTTGGTAGTTTTAGTGTTAACACGCCTAGTATGCGATGAGACTGCAATACACTGCAGGAATTTTTAACCCTTTTGCAATTCACTGAAATAACAAAAAGCGATAAAAAAATATTCGACTTTTTTTATAATCTGTATTACTTCTATTTGTGTAGGTATACGGAACCTTTCTGTTATTCCTAATGTTGTTCTAATAATTAGTTCGCGTGTGATCAATTTTAAAGCACGGTATGCATAATCCAAGGTTGCATTCTTCACTGTAATACCGTGTATCTTTCCTTACTCGTTTTCCTTGGACACGTTTCTCGAAATTTTTATGTCGCATCTTCTATAAACATCCAACGAAACCAACTAAGCGATACGATGCGGACAGTAAAATATACAAGTGTGCCCTGCTCTGTCCGTACAACGTACGAACTAAACGTTGAAGCCGCTCTCCATTCGGCCCGTACGTCGTACGGACTAAACACTGAAGTCGCTGTCTATTCGGCCCGTACGTCGTACGGACTAAACAGCGAAAGGGTGAAGAGTCAAAATGTAAGATCTTTGAAGGGCCGCACGAGAAAGTGTGGGCTTGCCCATCTAGGCCGCGGCTTGCTCATCCCTGATATAGATGATATCAGCTGTGATTCCTGGTCGACGATTTCTTTGAATCCCTTAACCAAAGAATCACTTTGTAAGTGAACATATTTACCATATTTTATTTTAATCTTAAACTTGTTTTGTTTACTCAGAATCAAAATTGTTGTGCGTCAAGGGTTGGTTCGACGGTTTGGTTCGCGACGATTAAATGACACGAGATNTTTTTTTTTTTTTATTAATAATTAGAGTAAAACGATTTTCTTTTCGGATTTCCAGTTTATCCCGACCGCAGAATATGATACATATTTGCTACAATGTAGAAGTAAAATTTTTATGTTTGCAGGCAAGAGTTTTTTTTTAATATACAACTGTTTTACTAATTAGTTAAAATGTTGAATTTACGCCTGCAAATACGTACAAACTGTTTTCTTCTCTCATTTTTACTTGGTTATATTTTCATCCAAATCGGATGTCTCTCCTTGCTTGGTTCGTATAGTAACATCGATTATTAAAAATTATAGAAATGAAGGGAAATGTGCAGTAAATAGAATAAAATAGATAAAAACTGTGTTATTTATGTCGTTAACTAATTTTTCAGATTATTTGGATTTTCGATTATCCAAATTGGGTATCGATTGATCCAGATAAACGAAGATTTACTGTACGTTGTGATTACTAATGCTACGAACGACCGTGCAAATATCGCCGGTGGCAACCTGACGGCGATGCGAAAAATGCGCGGTCTTCAAAGCCTTAGGATACTAAAAATTCGATTTTTCACAGGCATTCTGCTTTCTGTGTTTAGGTTATGTAGACTAGGAAAAAGAGAATTGTCGGTCAGCCCTGGATAGCTTAATTGATTAAAGCCGTCGCCTGGCAAGTGAAACAATCCAGGTTTAGAACCCGGTCTAGCTAATCCGATCAGCCGACTCTTTTTTCTCCTACATGTTCATTGAAGAATATGAAAATACTATCGTAATGGACGTTATCGAAAAACGAGTTGAAAAAAGAAAAATAAGAAAATGCTCCGTTTACCTTGTTTGAAATCGATTCTCCGGTGTCGAGTAGAAATCGATTCGTCCGTTAGAATGTATTTAAAAAAAAAAAGAAAAAAACAGACATCAACTGATGATATTACTCTTTGAGCGATCAAAACATTGTATCTTCATATTTAACACTTTAATTGCGGGTGTGATTTATAAGCTACGTGCTAAAATTGTAGCCAGAGGCAGGTGTGGTATATAAACAACATATTAAATTTTGCTAATATCAAATAGCAGCTGTGGCTTATACAAGGTTGTCCCAAAAGGTCTGTAAGTCCCTTTAACCCTTTGCATTCTGTGTTAAAGTCGATATTTTATCTCAGTTGGTTCGTTTCTAATAAGCTACTTCCAAAATCTGTGTAAGAGGAAGAGAGAGAAAAAGGAAGAAATCGGAAGCGGTAGTCAATAACACTTTTCGGAAGGGTTATCAGAGATGACCAAACAATTTAGTGTAGCTGCCTGTTGCCAGAGAGACGTACCGAAGCTTGCGCTTATACCGTCCGGCCCGAAGGCCCAGCGAATTTCATCTACAGTTTAGCGCACCCGGCTGCCCCGACAGGGGCGATGGAAAAATCCAGCAACGCCGCAGAGCGTTTCCTGCGGACGAGTCCTTTCGTTACGTGAGGGCCCATGGAGGAAAGACTCCTCCAGGGGTCCCCGCCGCATCCACGAGGCATCTCGGGGAGGCGAACTCGCAAGTGCACGCAAGCACTACGTTCTGACCAAGAGGATCGGTTCAGCGAGGAACGGCCCCGAAGAGCCGAACCTGCAGACCTTTGCCTCTTGGCGGACGCCAAACTCGGGTACCTTGGGATCGTGACTCCCATCTCGCGTCTACGTAGAGACCCAAACTACGTATCGCGAGCCCTGAGGAACGGCCGTATGAAGGGGCCGCAGTGCCTAACGCAGCGAGGTAATTAGCAACGCAGCCTGGCGTACGAGCTCACGCAGGAGCCCCCAGAGGGGGGCCGCGGCTCTCATAGCACTCCACACCTCGAGGAGGTGCGGCGCGATCGCCAGTTACTAACGTGCCCGTCCCGACACATCGCCGACACGCGACAAGCCCTTCACGAGCTTCAGAGCCCCGTTTGTCACCCGGAGGTGTCCAGGCCACACCACGAGGAGGTGGGGTTGAATACTATGGGCCCGTTAGACGGGCCCAACGGCTTGTGACCCAGAGATGACCAAACACTGGCACGTGGGGTTTGTTAATAATTATTTGGTTCATTAATAATTATTTAAGTTAATATTACTATTAATACACTTCTCTGCCTCGTCACTCTCTTCTCTCGCAAGAATCGTACAATAATGCCTCGCGCCCTGAACATTCACGCACTTAAGTATCCACCCTCAGTCGCTCTATCTTTTTTCCACACGCATCCTTTTCCACTTGCACCCAAAATCTTCGCATCCATTCCTTTCAATCGCGCAGTCAGGTAACCGATACATTCTGACTTGCTCGTCAAAGCATAAGCGCGGCACAGAGTCAACTCTCCCGCTGGCGGCCAGCCGCTTTACTCGCTCTGTTATTGGTCAGTGTTTTTCGTTAATAACTCGTTAACAAAGTTGATCTTGACATTTTCGCAAAGGAAAAAATTGCTTGAAATCATCTCAGAAATCGCCTCTTAACCCATTTGCATCATGAAGCGGAATATTTCTGAAGTTGAATAAAAATATTTTCACTAAGAATTTTATATTTATTAATATATACTATCCTTTGTACTCCGATATATCGTCATGATCAGTTAGTATTTATAAAGAATAGGAAATGTTTAAATCGGAACGAGTTATAAATGATCTGATTAATTATACACGATCAATCGTGTGGGTTTCGATGATAAGTGAGAGTCCCTGCAATTTAAGTCGTGATGCAAATGGGTTAGAGGACAGACCTTTTGGGACACCCTGTATACCACTAAAATAAAAATAAAATATATGCAATAAAAAAAATCTTTTAAAATAGAATATCACTTCGGTAATATAAAATTAACGTGGTTTATAAATATGCAGTTAAAGAGTTAATTGATTTTACGACCGTACTATTTTTCTGTAAGATATACACTACCGGCCACAAGTCTTTGCCCACCCTAAAAATAACACAAAAAGAAGGGATATTATTAATAACTTAAATTCAAAATTTAATGACTAAATTTTTACTGAACTAAAATTTTTACTAACTTTATTATTAATAATTTAAATTAATAATTAAAGTTATATTAACAACTTTTCTCCTCGAAATTATTTGAAATTTTTGCAAAATTCTTCAAGCACTTGAAAATCAACTGTTTACTCTACCAAAGTTTAACACGGTATGAAATGCGGTATAAAATTTGACAAGATCAAGGTGCTCCTATTACCTGATCGTTATAAAAATTTTAGAAAAATGGGTTTCTTTATCTGNAACCCATTTGCATCATGAAGCGGAATATTTCTGAAGTTGAATAAAAATATTTTCACTAAGAATTTTATATTTATTAATATATACTATCCTTTGTACTCCGATATATCGTCACGATCAGTTAGTATTTATAAAGAATAGGAAATGTTTAAATCGGAACGAGTTATAAATGATCTGATTAATTATACACGATCAATCGTGTGGGTTTCGATGATAAGTGAGAGTCCCTGCAATTTAAGTCGTGATGCAAATGGGTTAGAGGACAGACCTTTTGGGACACCCTGTATACCACTAAAATAAAAATAAAATATATGCAATAAAAAAAATCTTTTAAAATAGAATATCACTTCGGTAATATAAAATTAACGTGGTTTATAAATATGCAGTTAAAAAGTTAATTGATTTTACGACCGTACTATTTTTCTGTAAGATATACACTACCGGCCACAAGTCTTTGCCCACCCTAAAAATAACACAAAAAGAAGGGATATTATTAATAACTTAAATTCAAAATTTAATGACTAAATTTTTACTGAACTAAAATTTTTACTAACTTTATTATTAATAATTTAAATTAATAATTAAAGTTATATTAACAACTTTTCTCCTCGAAATTATTTGAAATTTTTGCAAAATTCTTCAAGCACTTGAAAATCAACTGTTTACTCTACCAAAGTTTAACGCGGTATGAAATGCGGTATAAAATTTGACAAGATCAAGGTGCTCCTATTACCTGATCGTTATAAAAATTTTAGAAAAATGGGTTTCTTTATCTGAACTCTAAAATTGTCGTTTTTCATAAAAAAACTGTAAACTCATTTACAATACCTGATCGTGTACAGAACAGTTTGGATGGTTTCTATGAGCCCTATAATTAGGATTTAATGATACGCACATTTTCACAACAATAAAATACCTGTCATTCGAATAGTAACGAAATTTGAAGGTGGGTAAACACTTATGGCCGGTAATGTACATACCTGATTAAGACTAAACGAACGAATTGTGCTTCATCCTCTACTTCCACAAATTTAAGTCCAAACGACCATTCGTTTATGCTCAGTAAATAATTCGCCAAACATTTTGAAAAACTTGAGGAATGCTTGTTTGATTTTATAAATGAATGCTGAAGATGCCAAGAACATTCCAAGTGATGATTTAAAGAGAAAGTGGAGAACTATAATGGCGCGATTAAGGATAAGACATTCCATATTAACACTGTAGAAAAATTGAACCTCACAGGCGACTATATAGAATCGAACCAGGCACAGTACTAACCTCGCAGAAGCACATAAAAAATACGATCAAATATTTAACCGATATAAATTGTTTTAAGAAAATTTAAACAAGCTTTTGATGCGACATTAAACTCCCATATACACTATCGTCCATAAATATTTAACCACCTTCGGTTTATCAAAAATATACAAAATATATTTGAAATAAGGCATCTGAATGTAATTTTTACCACAGTTCTCTCTTACACTCATGTAAAGATCATGCTTCTATTTCAATCATATAAATTTATATTCACCCTACTCAGAGATATTTACATTATAACTTTGATATGAACTTTTCGATCCAATTCCACCAAGTGGTCAAATACTTATGGACGGTAACGTATGTGTTGAGCGTACACCTAGGTCGGTAATGTGTCGGGAGTATGAGTAAAAGCATAGATATTTTAGTACAGTAACGCAATTTCATATAAAATTGAAAATATTATAATGTAATTTAATAAAAAAAAGGGACTTTGAAACAAAGATACGCGAAGAATACGAAAATATTTCGCCATCTTTGGTCGAAAAATTAATTCTATCCCTGCGACGACGTTTACAGACAGTAATTAACAATAACGGTTTCGCAACGAAATACTAATATGTAATAAATATCTATGTATACGCTCAATTTTATATTAGTGAAATAGCGATATTTTTATATTATATATTGTATATGCTTATATTTTATATTTTATATTCTTATATGGTATATTCTTATATTTTATATTTTATATTCTTATATTGTATATTCTTATATTCTTATATTTTTAAATTTTATATTTTATATTTTATATTCTTATATTTTTAAATTTTATATTTTATATTTTATATTCTTATATTGTATATTCTTATATTCTTATATTTTATATTCTTATATTTTATGTTATTATATTTTATATTCTTATATTTTAAAATTTTATATTTTATATTTTATATTTTATATTTTCAGTTAGATATAGCTATCTAGTTAATGTAATTCAACAATTTTTTATGCGAATTGTTATTTAAACTATTCGAACGAATATATGTTGCGGTATGTATTGTTAATTTATTATTTATTGAAATTTTCGCGATTTATTCTTGCAATCAATAGAATTATTTAGAGAACATAGATGTCTTTTCTTCCTCTAGAATAATGAAACTTGCAGTCGCAATTACAATCTTTTCATCAGACGTCGTTTTTGTTACGAGGCCTGTTTTGAGTGAGAATAATTTGCTTATACTCCTTTCAATCTGCACGAACATTCCCTCGCACTCGCCGCAAACATTGTTCGACTGCCGTTTACAGTACGTGAGCACGATTTTTCAAAGTGGGGGGCGAACGAGTATCCATTCGTTTGGTCTAAACCAGCTATGTTCAACCGAAATTGTTTGTTGGAATGAAAAAAAAAAAAAAAAAAAAATAAATAAATAAATGACTGGCCTATTGTGAGTCGTACGTATAACAATAGGCAAAAAACAGAATTTAAAATCAAGTTTATACTTGCTTAAATGTGGGCGCTCGATTCATATGCGTCCAATAAGATTTTTTCTGCCTTTGTTTTACGAAAAATAAAATGCAAAATATAGGTAGCTGCACACTTCAACAGGGCCGCGGAAAAACTTTAACCTTGCTACGGTCTTCAAATTCTTTTCCACCCAAGAGCGCTTTTATTTCGCTAAAAAAAATTCTTTATTCTCATAAAAATGTGTTCTTGATATAAAATAAAAATACGGAAATTCGCATATCAACAACAAATTTTTTATATATTTCTTAAAAGTAGGAATTTTTTTAACGAAAGTAAAATTCGATTCGGTAAAAAATAACGCTAGGACCGTAGCAGAATTAATCGAGACACACGCAGCCCGCAAGCATCGTATTGTACACATGGCTGGTTTAGATTGAGACTTTTACTATTATTCGGATTTACGAATATCCGAGTCTTCAGTATTTTGGTACTTGGATACCTACAAATATAGCGTTCAGATATTCGGCTATTCTGATGCATTTATAACCCTTTGCGCTCGACTGGCACCGCAATGGCGACATGCATAATTTTCTTCAGAGATTAAGTTTTGAATTAAATTCTGTATCTTCGTCAATTCGAACATTTCTTTTGCTTTAAAATAAAGTAAATTAACTAAGTAAATAAAAAATCGTAAACATCTGTAATTTTCTGTTTCACGTCAAGCCGTGGAAAAGTGTACAGAAAAAGAGTTATCGCGAGAACCACGGAACCGGACGCATCATGGTTCTTGATTTCCGATTCCGCAGTATAATTACATCCATCGATGTATTGTATATAACGTAAATTAACCCTTTTAGTGCCAGGCGAAAAAGAGGTGCCTATGCGAGAATAACCGGCCGAATTTCACGGTTTTACTAGGGTTTGGGAAAATGCTCGTAAAAACCAAACAAGAAACAATATTTACATGATTCAAAAAGCAGTGTATTAAGGACGAAATAGAGAAGAAAACAGTGACACTAGTTTTTCTAAATTCATTGAAAATTATATAAATAGTAAAGGTACAGAAGATCATGAAGAAAGTGAAAGTTGAGTTCTCTCTTACAAAACGTATTTGCGCATACAAAAAGTCACCTTTTCATCATAATTTTATACAGACCATTTATTACAAAGTATATACTTTGCATTTCCAATATATTTTGTAACAAGATAAATAATATAACATAACAAAAATAAAAAATAACTCGAAGGTACATGATAAGCGCCGGACAGATTATCTCTTCCGAAATACGCAATTGTTATAGGTAATATAACATTGCTGAAACAAAATTATGTTTACTATGTTTTTGAATTCTCTCATAATGAAATTAGACCATTTATAACGTATTATAAATTTATTTTGAGATAGAGTTCTCCCGCAATGCGAATAGTAAAGCGCTACAAGGCGCGGCCCGATATATCGGCTCTGGCACTTCTCGCCAGTGCAGCGAGTGCCGATATATCGGTCTCCGGCATTAAAAGGGTTAATATATTTTTATAGTTATTTCTTTCTTTTTAATATAAATACACCCGAAAGTGGGATTTCGAGTGGATCAAGACGTAACAGTATTATATTTTCACAAAGGAACAAAATGTAAAATAAATAGGTACACTGTACGTTGTTTGTAGACTATAAACTCTTATTAAACAACAGTATCCAATATACACTGTTGAATATTCGTAAAGGCCAATGGTGGATGTGCACGTGATGCAAAATACAAACGATTATACAAGGTGATTCTCTTGTTAAGGGACCCAAACAAGAAGCTTCCAACCCAAAATCAATAACCGATACCGTCTTTTATGAATCGGAAGCATTTATTTATTTCCTACGTGTAAACGCGTATTGGTGATATCATATATGCACGTTCATAAATCACCGGACATTTGTAGGTTTTGAATAGAAAGTTTATTGAAGTAAACGTTCGGTAAGATCTTAACACATTGTTGACCGCCAATTTTACTCAGAATTTATCTCGTGTCACCGGCTATTATTTGGTGATTGGATGTGGAAGTGAAACGATATAAATAAACTTCAATAACAGGTTCTATTACATTTCTTCTTTGCCGTTTTGGTGACCTAATATCAGATTCATAACTGTCTTCCGATAAAGTATCGTTTTCCAAATCACTACACTTTATTTCAAAATCACTCAGACAATCAGATAAAACATGCGCGTATAATTCATTAACCAATTAAGTGTGTTCGACGACTATATCCGTGACGGAGATGTGGCAGAATTTTGTGTCACGACGGCTATATTCGTCACGCGTGAAACTTTGTTACAATTTGATATTTAAATTGTAATTTTGACGAAAACTAAATTACACTCGTAAATTTTAATATTTTTAAAATGTTTAGAGGTCAAGACGAAATAAAACAAACAAATGAAAATTATAAATAATTTGACTTGGATTTATAACTTCCTGAGAGCTAACTATACCCGTTATCGCTTGATTATCGTGACACATACTGGTGCGCGCTTTGCAAAGAGATCGCCACAGTTAACTGGTTAAAATTATTATGAAGACTAATTGTCGTAACTTTCTTTACCCAAAATATACGCCGCCATCAGTAAGTAAACGTTGAAGGTTTAATTAATACGCACATAGTACTTCTGTATCCATGCAGGAAAATCAAATTTGTTCTTTGTCACATTTTTTGATCGCTTTGCAAAGAGATCGCCACAGTTAACTGGTTAAAGGATTCTTCACCGTTGCGTTCCGTCATGGTTGAAATTTTTTTTTTTATAGCAACGGGGACACAACTTGACGGGTTTTATTAGCGAAAGACACAGCTTGCGGTATGCTGAACAACAATTAAGCTCTATGCTCTATGAGAACGCACTGACCCAACGACGCTGATGCGAAAAAAAGCGCATCGATCACGAGTTCACTCGTGGCCGGTCAGCAACGTTTGGGCACGAAGACACGAGTTAACTCGCGACCGGTCAACAATGTGTTAAGAAGATAGTATAATTTTAGGTTCTGTGTAACGTGAAAAATTAGCGAGCGGTTGGGTCATTTTATAACTATAGCAGAAACGTTTTTTTATTCTAAATTTGTTAAGTGTCCGGTGACTCATGGACATGGGAGTGTACATCAAAATAGAGCAGGGACGAGCAACTTTTTTTTACAACGGGCCAGCTTCAAATTTAAAAATGTTGTGCGGGCCGCATGTAAGAAACTTATGATAATATAAACACTGAACGATGAACTCTAGTTATCTCTTTATTGACAAAATAAACCTAGTATAAGAAATTGCAGAAAGAAAACACTCGTTAATAGTATAGTGTATTGTAAGGGAGGGGTTATTAAACTTACTTGCTGCTCTTTATATCAGAGAGTATAATGAATATATATATTTAATTAATACTTGCTTGCAACTTACAGTATTCTTACGATTCGCACTTACAAAGTTCTTACTCCTTACCGTTACCGATCCCTTACTCTTCCAACATAATCACTGCCACGCGCCCAAACATTCACACCCTTATAGTCCATTCCCAATCGTTCTTTCTTTTTCTCCACATGCATCCCTTTCCACTCGCACCTACAACCTGCTCATCCATCCCTTCCAATCAAGCAGTCACGTATATTTCATTCACACGGTCTAACTTCCAAATCCCAAACATTCTTTCTACCACCCAAGACACTCAGCCACGGTCACACTTTCCAAACATACCCGGCTCAGTCTCACTCGCAACCATAAATCCATTCGCACTACCACTCGATGATTTCAACCACCGGCGCCATCCTGTCGCAAGACGACCCCGACCGCACGCATTCAACAACCACTCGAACATACCTGTTCACACTTATCCTTACAGTATCAATATTGTGGGAATGGTAAGACTGAGGTAAGAATGTTTAGTCTGGAGTGATAGAGGTGTGAATAAAGCGTGTTTGGGACAGTGTGATCGAAGTGTTTGGGCCGAGCGATAGAGGTGCGAGAGACGAGTGTTTGGGCCGAGCGATAGACGTGCGAGAAAAGAGTATTTGGACCGAGTGACAGGGAATATCGTGTGACCGAAGAGTTTCTGAGAATGCCTGAGCAGAGTGAAAGAGATTGAGAATAGAAGAAGAGAGAATGAAGGGATAAATGAATGGAGAAAATGCGGAGAGAGTTAGTCGAGGGTTAGTC
>SMSQ01021405.1:0-22995 GCA_019453375.1 Ctenoplectra terminalis | reverse complement strand
GTGTTCGATGCGACGCGTATCAAATTCTTGAAAGGAGAATACTTTTTCGTTCACGGATTGTTAATTACGAAACAGCACCGCTCCTGGTGTGATAAAACATTTGCTCGTTGCAATCGCAGAGAAAGAGAAGAAAATTTTAAAGACGAAAAAATATAAAGAAACTCCGGAAAGTATTAATTTCGGTGAAATTGTTAACTGCATTTGCAAACTTGAACAATTTCTTTCACGATAAAAACATCGATGATTCAATCCATCGCTTATTTGTTAGTAACAAATAACATTAACGTAACCGTTTAAACGGCTACCGAGAATACGAATTCCTCCGCAAAAGAAAATTACCGAACACCAAACTACCCCAAGAATTCTCTGCTACCACAACCGACACGTTCCATAGATCGTTCCACAGCGAAGTTATCGTGATTCCGTATCTAGGCTGTCGATCAATCGGTCAGGGAGGCGCGCGTCGATCATCGAGCTTTAATTACAGGTCCGTATAATCACCGGGGCTAAGGGTGGAACCGCTGCGGGCTAGTTCGCGTTCCTATGCGAACGCATCGCGTCAATGCGGCTCGAATCGGCCACGCCGACGGGCCAAATAGATTTCTCTATTAAACGGTGGACCACGTTCGTCACACGTCGTGCAAAACTGGAACAAGTCGCCTGCTTTTATTCCTGTTGTCCGTTCGATCGATCGATCGATCGATCACTCGATTGTCCCACGAATTTTGGTCACTGGAATTCCCGGTGAGGTGAAAACCGGTTGTTCGTTCAATTTGGGGTTGCTTTTTGTTTGTAAATGCTGGGCGTTTGAGATTAATAGGGGTGTGATTTTTAAGTGGCTATTCTGGTAGCGAATGTAATTGACCATCTGGTAACTCTATGCGATTTGGAAACTACGTAATTGTGTATTTATATATCGACAATTTTATTTTATTTGCTTATCATTTTAAGGTTATATATTACTGTTACACTATTATAGGTTTATATAATTATTATTAAACTATTATAGAATTATTATCATATCATTGCGTGTTGGTGCTACAATGTTCTCGGATTAAAGTAAAAATCTGTAATTAATTATAGTATATGTATATATTTTTTTTTTTTTGTAAGCAAATAAAATTCTGGATATACAAGGTTAAAGATTAATATAGTTTTTATGTTCTGGTTTTCCTTCTGTTATTTTTGAATGTTGCTGAAATTTCTTTGCGATGTTCTTAATTATTTTATTTTATTTTATTTTATACGCCTTTCTTTGATGTTATAACTGGAATTTCGTTTTTGGTGACAAGTTTGATTAAATTCTTACGGTAATTTGGAGAGTCAAAAGTTGCTCATAAAACTGCACACCGGCGGCTCCCTTGATACGCTGGCATCGGTTTTATTCCGTAATAAATAACCGGTAGGGGATTTTGGAAGAATTGGTTCGAGTCCAACTCGACCTTTGCTAGACAATATAAAATGCCGGTGTAATTCACTTGGCTCTCTATTTCCGGGACGAAGTTTCCTGTAACGCATTAAAAACCCATTCCGCTTTTGGTCCGACGCGTATTTGTCACTCGTACCACGTACACACCAGAGAAATTCAACCTTTTAACCGTTTAATTTTATGGGTTTCGTTTGGTATCTTCGTTTTAAATTAACAGAAATTAAAATTTACCCAGTTTATCATAATCCTAAACAACAAACGAGGGTGGTTTTAGAATTTCAGAGTTTTTATTTTTCCTGGACGATTAAACGATGTCTACCTTCTTTCTTTAAATCGAACCATGCGAAATAATAATTAAACTCTATCGATACAAACCAACGAAATAAAAAGAACCCACAATAAGAAAAAAAAACAAAATAAAATAAAAATAAAATAAAATAAAATAAAATAAAATAGAGAATTAATTTATAATGAACGAAATAAATCCCCGTTGACACGCAAAGATGGCAAAATTTATCCACAAATATACCGCTATGGGATACGCCAACACCCAATCTTAAAAAATCATCGACGAAGCAAAGTATCGAGATCCACGAGGATCTCTGATCGTATCGCTGATAAGATGAGGCGGGAAGAAATAAATAAAAAAAATATATATGTATCGGAAGAGGCATATGTTGAACGGATATGTCGGGAAACGTAACATCGGCCCGTAAAATCGTGAACTTTCGACGTGTGGTGTGCTCGAGGGGTTGGAAACAGGGGTTGTTCGTGGCAGTGATCCCGAGGCCGCGAGAGGAAGCCTGCATGACGTCTAAATCATATGTCACGACCTGGAAATACGCATATCAGGAAACGTAAACTTGATTCCCGGTAATGCTTCCGGCGTTGCGAGTTAACCCACCGAACCTCGCAAATGTACGTCGCCGATATCCGCCCTCTCGCATGGACGCGGACTGCGTGTACAGGGTGGGTCGGGAATCGTGTCACGATCAAGCTTCCGGTAGGATTATTTCGACCAGGAAATCTCGACAGGCTGATGCGTTGCATTTAATTCATTATTTAACTCTGCTATCGCTTCTATGTAACATATGTGTATTTTCTTCGTTTTTTCATTTTTTTTTTTTTTTATCTTTACCACTAGAATTACCAAAGTGGTTAAAAAACGATCCATTCCTAATTTTTTACAGAAATTTTATAAATTGACCATAGCATCTCGCGGGCAATTTCCCGTGATTTTCTGTTAAAAATGTAGACAAAGCTTCGTTTCCCTTGCATTGCGTATTTTATTGTACACCTTTCGTTACGATTCTTTCGGTAGAAATAAGTATGCTTTATTCGTCGGTAGTTGTTGCGTTAAGCGGATTCTTTTTTAAGAGAGGTCAAGCTTAACGCTCGATGTTTGTTTCAGAGTAACAGGGGATAGAATCTCTGTCGAATCAATTTATTTTTGGAGAAACAAAATGATGCCCGTATTCAATGTCCATTTAAACGTAATTATGGAAATATGAATCTGGTTGAATGAAATAATTAAATTATTCGATATACGATATCGGTGTTTATTTTTGAATTAGGAGCAAGTGGTGGGATACAGATAAATAGGTGCTTTAAATGATTTGAATAATTGATTGTTTGTTCGTTTAAATTACTGTGAAAAAGGATTATCATTTTTGTCATTCATTTGAAAGGTATTGATGAAAGATATTCTTTTATTTACTCGTTAAAAAGGTACAAAATGATGGATTCTTCGATAAAAAGGTCTGGATGGAATCGAGCCGATTGATGGAGAAAATTTTTACGGAAATTGCTTAAAAATTGTTGCATCGAGGACTTTTTATAATGGAGAAATTTAATGTCGTAAACCGTTCGCCACAGAGGTTGAAGGATTGAAAAAAACGAAGGCAAGAATGAACTTAATATCTCATTTTTATCGCGCGGTTTCTTGTTCCGAGTTAAGCAACTTTTATCTGAAACATTTCACCTTATCTGCAAGAAGTCAGGAAGTTATTTGGGTGGCCTGCTTCAAGTACCTCGCCCTGTGTACTCAAAACTTTTCGAGCCAACGAAATCTGAACGTCTGAACACTGGATGTAGACAATAATCTGCCCTAAGGGTATGATAGCATCGTTTTCGTGTCACACGACGTACTTTCGAAGCGGCAGTGAATTTTCAGCAAGAGTTATGGTTTTATGGATATTTAAGAGATTATTATTCGTTCACGTTTCTTCAGATTGTCGCCCTAACAACGATCTGCTAATGTCCGAATTAAATCTTTAGTCGCGAATTAAGTTGAGATGCTTTAAAGTAAAAAAAAATAAAAAAGGAAAAACATCGAAGGGCACAATTTTAATACTTCAATAAGTAGTAATAAATAGACTGAAGATTTGAAAATAATTCAAAAAATTGAAAAATATTCATAAAAATGGACTGTCTCAACAATTTTTTTTTTTAGCTACTTTCCTCTAAAAATTAGAAAAACCAAACCCATAGAATTAATTTTCTAACCATCCGATGACACAGAATAAAGGTATTGCTATCAAAATAGTTTTTAAAATAATTTGAAAAAATTCCTGTAGCTACAGTTAACCCAAAAGAGATGAAAAAAACAAGTTCGAAAGTATTCCGTCGACGATCTCACCCCGTAGATAGTACAGGATGAGATCGCGGTCAGTTTCACGCGTGTTTACGATACGTCGATCCGGAAATATATTTGATATCGGGAAGCCGGGATGGGTTGCAGGATGGAGCATGCAGTTTCGTTACACCCATACTCGATATTTATTGGTCGAATCGCAAATTTAACAACCGATTTCCCTGTGCAACTTCAACGAAATCGACTCGCGCATTAAGGGCGCGGTTAAGGGTCGCAATGTGTCACCGTTCGTTTCTAAAGTGTGAACCACAAAATGGTGGATTATTGGTCAGCGTTATGAATTTTTTATCGACGTTATTGTTGTGCATAATTAATTCCAATTAAATACAATTCTTTTGTTTTTATATATTATGTAACACGTAATATTATAAATATCATTTCAGTAAATAGAGGTACGAAATAAATCGATTTCAAGTCACCGTGTTTTGGCAAGCTTTTTCCGTATTCGTCCCATCGATTGGTTCCCACTACCATAAACAAAGCTCGCGCGATCCTTCAAGGCCAGCTTTCGAGCTTAAAACATTTTCCTATACGTGACATACTACGGAACTCCGAGAAGATCTTCGACGCAATAACAAAAGGAAAAAGTGGAAAGAATACGGGACCACTTCTTACGCGAGTATTCTAAAAAAAAAATCGATAAAGAAATTGAAAATTTCGTGGACGATTATCCTTGACGTATAAATTAGTTTATCGTATTCTTTATGAAAAAAAGAAAAAAAAGAAAAATCTGGCATTACTTGTCAAACAATCTAATATATATCTAAAGCTAATTTTTCTAAAATTTTCATCCCATTATTTGCTAATTCTTTGACGAAATTAATTCACTCGCGATCTATCGGTCTGAATATCTTAATAAGTCAACTCCTGGGAGAAATCAACACAGATAACAGCAGCCAATAGATAAATCGTCTTACCTTCTCTCGGTGAATTTCGCGTCAGCGGTTTCCAGCTCGACGAGGCCCTGGGGTTTTCTAAAATACTCGGCTGGCCAAACAGGGGATGATAAAACTGCTTTCCTTCTTCGAAACAATTTCCCGAATTTTCCAACCACCATAAACACTCACTTTCTTTCCAATTTCACGATACTCAAAAAAAAAAAGAAAAAAAAAGAAAAGTCCCGATAGTCCGCGGTATTGAAAAAGTCGATTAAAAAAATAGGATTGAAAAAAATCTCGTTAAATCCTTGTCAAATTAATTATTCGAAAACCGTGTAAGAAAACGATAGAAAGGGAAGCACAAACGAAGCCACGCACACATACGGAGTCACTAAGTCAGAGTAACGTATAGAAGTTACGACTCGAATGGGACGCGATGCCTTAACGAGCGAAACAGCGACGACGCTTCCGAAGCGAAAGGCAAAGCACGACTGACTCGTTCCGAACAAAGTACAAAGTCGTCCCCCAGGTCAGGTATAACGAAAATGCCCGCCCCACTCTTTCGCCCTCGGCTACGTAAACAGGGGGATGCTGGTCGGAGGGAAAAGTCTCGTGCGATCAAATGATATCCACTTAGGTCGATGACGTTCACCACGTGCCCTCTTACCCTCCACCTTTTTCGTAGTATCGCTCTTTGTGAGTCAGACAATTAATTCGCTCTTTCGAGCTGCTTACCGAATGACACGCTTGTCTCTGGTAAAAATAACCGTGTACGAAGGAAATAAATAAATGAATAAAATGACTGCTTTATAAAAAAAGAAGAAAATGAAGAAAAAGAGAAATTGTAATAAAATATTGATAAATATTAATAAATATTAATAAATACTAATACTTTCTATATTCGGAACCCTTTTTGTGTTAGGCAATTTTTTTTCAAATGCTTCAAGGCGGTGTTAATTTTTATTTCTCTAATCTGGGAACCAGAGGTGAGAAAATATTTTTTTACAGATATTAATGATGTTGATTAAATTGGGATAGAATTTGCAGCAATGAATTATAAATTTTGATAGTGGAACGTCAATGCTCGGTGATTGTAAAATAGTACGTTGAATAAAATTGTTATCGCGGTAGTTACAAATATTTAACGAGATTCAATAATTCATCGCTACTGATACGCACACCGTATATTTTCCATGGAAGAAATTATTTTAATTGCGATTATTAAATCGCATTTTCTCGCTCATAAAAATACGGTTTTTCTGATGCGTGTGTGGTGGCAACTAATTAAAAAAGTTAACGCTTTCACTGTCCTTTGTGTTCAGCCGTGATGCTTGTTCGTGGGCACGAGATTAAAAATTTATTAAACAATTCTAAAGGACCGTCTGGCTTTTAGTTTAACCCATAACGCAATTGTTCTCGCGATGTACTAATGAATGAATGAAAATTACACGCTACACCTACTGAAAACCAAATCCTGAGATTTCATATTTATTTTTATACAACGGATTCAACGTACACGATGTAAAAAAAAAAAACATTTTTAAACGTAGAGCTCGTGTAACAGGAGATATTAAATAATTCGTATTAATTTTAAAAGAAAGAAAAAAAAAAAATATTAAATAATCAGTGTATCAGATTTTCCTGTTTTAGGGGAGGCTATTAAAAAGGAATTGGAAAACGATCTTGATTAAGATCGATCGCATACGATCCATCATTGACGCGGAAACCCAAAAGCAAACATCTAATTCGTTTTGTCGGCAATTTACACTATCACCAATTACACGAATTACCGTTGGTTGTCGATAAATTTGCCGTTAACAGTGTCGTTCGAACAAGCGACAGCCATCGCCAATATAATTACAAATCATCGGGATGCTCGTGTACATTAGCTGCAGCGGCTCCATTCGAGAAATGATCAATTATACCGCGCGACAGGAAGCCCGGCGATCTCCATTTATCCAAGGAATAGCGATCCACCATGGGGATAAACAGAACGATGGATCATGAATTTCTGTATCTGTATATAATAGTCCTAAGCGTTCTCGTTTCAATTTGCGAAACAAATATTTATCCGAGATTTACGTTGGATCTACTTTCCAATTATTTAATTCAGTTTCGATTGAAATTAATGAATTATCATTTTTTGTGTCAATCAGAGCCTTCGACCATCTATATTAACAGGAAGATGGAAAACTAAAATTATTCCTTTCATGGTGTAATAAAATGTGTAGTAAAATGAAGAATATAAGAAGAATGATTTAAAAAATATATATTATTCCAATTATTTAATTCAATTTCGATTGAAATTAATGAATTATCATTTTCCGTGTCAATCAGAGCCTTCGACCATCTATATTAACAAGAAGATGGAAAACTGAAATTCTTCCTCTCATGGTGTAATAAAATGTCGAAGAATATAAAAGGAACGATTTAAAAAATATTTATTATTCTATCACAATTCTTTCCATTTTTAATGCCAGATATAATATATATATATATATATATTTATTTAAATCATTTATATTACTCGTTCGACAATGTGAATCGAATCATTCCAACCGATCCTATTTCCACTCCATTAACAATACCCTGAAACGAGCGCCCCCTATGCAGCCCATCCGCGAGATTCGCGCCGATGGACCCAGCCGAAGATCGATATCGTTATCTCAATTTTCTTTTCTTACCGCAAAAGTATTCAGCTCCATTGCAGCGTGAGGCAGACGTACCCGAGGTCGGCGTCGCGTGGGAGGGCATCGTGGATGGTTCAATAACGTATGTTATTGAGGAGCTACTCGTGCGTTACCCTCCATTAAATGCACACGAGGGACGCTACTGGGACTTGGACGCGATGCGCCACGCATACCTTGCACTCTTGAACTTTACGAGGAGATAACTCATAATTGAGTTGGCCCAATAATAGGTTATGTCCCGGCCGTTTCAATCGGTACCATAGGGCTGCAGGTATCGATTCTGCTCGACTGGCTGCACCCGTAAAACTTGCGGGAGAAAGATCGCTTCCATGAGTTACGATGTCGTTCTCGTTGCAACGCTGGTCCTCATTAATTCCGCGAGTTCGGTTTGTTAGAAATTATCTGCGACTTTAGCGAATCAATTCGTAACCTGTTTCGAGATACTCGACAAGGAGATCTAGGTAAATGGAAAGGTTCGAGAGAGGCTCGTGTTGGCAACTTCGTACGAAGCCACGAGAGGTATTGTTCGTGTACGGTAGAACTTTACTCGAGTATCGTCCGCTGGAGCGAAATTTTTTGCCATGTATGATTTACCGAACTTTCACAGAGCTCTCATTATACGAGCTACCAGCGAATTCAGTTATTCGAATGCGAGATGGAGAGAAATTCTCGTAAACAGAGATGAATCTTGTTATAAAGGACTGAGAGTTGAATTTGTGTCGAAGGGGAATTTGATATTCTATTCTAGATTTATGGCACAAAAAAAGGTTGTTACCAAGGAATTCGATGAAGCTGCTTTCTTCAAGTTAGATGGTGTTTAATTCGCGAACAAAGTCTTTCTCCAGCGTTTTTCTATGGTCTTTAAAAGTTTCGGTTCGTTAAAACTTCCTCGAGTCTTCGATCGTATTGGTCCCATCGTTGAAGCAACTTTCGTGTATAAACAAATATCGAAGAAAATATATTTGCGAGTGAACGTTAGGAAAGATGAAAAATATTTCTCTGTCGTATCGGTATACAGCATTAAAATAAAGGAAGAGAAGATTAAAAGAAAAGAAAGAAAAGAAAGAAAATTAGAAAATTCCTAAAAATATTCAAGAACATTCTGAAACCAGTTCCATTGATTTTAATTCAACGATGTTTTTCGAAATCCTAAACTCCAAAGCAAATATCGATAGAAACCATCGATAAACCACTCGAGTAAATCCAATAGCAGTCGCACAGAAGATGACAGAAGTTAAATTAACACAAGTTTCGCAGACACGGCGGCATTAAAGCGGATCCCGTTTCGATTTTCTTCAAACGCGACGAGTGCACGCGGTACGAAGTTGTCCGACGAATTTCCGTGGATCAGTTTCGTAGACAGCGGTTCGGTCGAGAGAGAGAGAGAAACGTCGCACAATTTAATCGGAAGCCTCGACACGTGAGCGGAATCGCTTCCCCGCTGCGTTCTGTCGATTTCATAGTCGAATAAATAATGTCGTTCAGGGTGGGGCACCTCTTGATCTTGTCCGACTGGAACTCAATCGCCTATGTGGGAGTGTAGAGCCCTTTTTATCGGGGTCACCGCACTATTCTCGAACAGGATAACGGCGATCGGTTCCGGGAAAGAAAATAGAATGGAGGATGTGCTCGTTGGATAATTGAGTTTGATCGGAACGAGAAAATTTTTAACGAACCAACGCATCGTGCGTATCGATGGCAATTGTTTTATCGAGTACGTTGAATGTTTAATGCGCTTCTATACCGCGCTATTTAATTTATGATCGCTTCATAAATCGGTCACGGAAATACTCGATTGCTTCTAGAATAATTTAAGGAAGATTTCCTCGTTGGATTCAATTATTATTTTTAAGAGGTTTCAGTTCAATATTTGGCTACGTTTTTTCTAAAAGAATAATAATTTTGTAGGAACGTCGGGAAATATGTGCGCCACGAGTGCGACTCGTAATTACTTAGAAGGCAAGGGGGTTAATCATCTTAATTAAGGACGAGCAATTAACGATAACTTGAAAACCAAACAAAGAAGAAGTGTCCAGAGTTCTGAACGTAGTCCTGTTTTCACCGCTCGAAAGCTTGTGCCGAGTTCTTGGTAGGCAACAATCGGAAAGATAAATACTTGGGGCCGCGGAAACTATGCGAAAGTTAGCCCTTACCAACACCGCGTGTCCCGATTGCATTTACAGTTCGCCAGGGCGGCCAGATAAGCCGTTTCGGAACAAATTAATCAACACTATCGTGGCAAAAGCATGGGGACCGAGTTTCGGGTGGAAAGTAACTTCCCATCAGATTAAAGTAGTCCGTAACCGAGTTTGAAAATCGGCGAGGAAAAGCGCAACCCTTGTTAAGGGTAGTCTCGTCCATTCTGTTCGTCGTCGAAATACCGGGGTAACCGGCGAACACGCTTAGGTTGAATTGTATTACGGTGTCTGGGAAAATATTGCACATTCCAAAAGTTTAATTCATTAAGGAGAAACGAGAAATTAAAAAGACACGCTTTGTTACCGGTGTCCAAAGACCTTTCAACCGATGGAGATAAATAGAGAGTATCGTGAGAGAAATTAATNCGGCTGCTTTCACGTTTTGACGTCCCTATTTTGTGTCCCGGCATCTCGACGAACTTCCTTTTACCCTGCACGGGCGTATACACAGAAAACCACAGGGAACACAAGAACGTGAAACACACAAACAGAAAACGAAGGTAAAATTTCGTCAACGTGTGCTCGTATTCCCCGCTATTGCTCCGCCATGGTCGGATCCATTCGTTCTCCCTTTCTTCCTCGAATTTGTTCTTTCCCTTTTCTCTTCCTGTAATCGCACAATCGCTGGTTAAGCAAACGAGAAAGTGCAACGGCTGAATTATGGCCGGCGACTCCTTGAATCTGAACCACCGTCGCGGAAAACGCAACAGTTGCGCTTTTTGCGCTGTGTTTCGCAGCACATAAACGTGAAATACCGCGCTAATTTCGTATTCCCCTTCGATTCTGCGGCGCAACGTTGTTCCTCGCAGATGCGTCCACGAGATAAAACAGCGATGCTTCTTTTTTTTTTTCTGAATCGTATCTTTTCATTCGCGTACACGCGAAAATTATTTATGGGTTCACAGGGTTGCTCGTGAAAGATGCTTTAAGGGGTTGTTACGAGTTTCGAGGTAAAATCGAGGGAATGGGGTACGGAATAAATGGTGACAAAGTAGCGATAAACAATTTTTTGATACCGTAGAGTTTGAGAAAAGAGCGTTTGGGTTGAACAAGGTATTGGGAAAGAATGTTTGGGCCGAGTAAGATATGGATGAAGAGTGTTAGGGCTGAGTGAGGTGCGGATGAAAAGTGTTTAGGCCGAGTAAGGTGCGAATGAAAAGTGTTTAGGCCAAGTAAGATACAGATGAAAAGTGTTTGTGCCGAGTAATGTGCGGATGAAGAGTGTTTGTGCCAAGTATGGTGCGGACGAAGAGTGTTTAGACCGAGTAAGGTGCGGATGAAGAGTGCTTAGACCGAGTAAGGTGCGAATGAAGAATGTTTGGGTCGAGTAAGGTGCGGATGGGTAGTGTTTGAACCGAGTGACAATCTTTATCGGAACGAAGATGCGTATTCGATAGGACCGAACGTAAAATGTGTGAATGCATGTGGGAATCTGTGATCGGATGTAATCGAGTGGATGAAATTGTAAAAGACCAGGGAAGAATGAAGAAACGTGTTGCTGCTATGCATAAAGATGAATAAGAGTGAAAGAACGACGTTGAGAATTATCGTCCATGACCTTCTCAATATTTGATGGCCAACACATGTCGAACCTGAACTTCGATTAACCTTTTGAGTTAAGTGATAAGGCCAATGAATCTTGATTGTACTCACCGATTCCTAGAGTAGCAACGTGTTACATTCTATAGTCGTGTTTCATTTGTACACGAACCAGGCCAGTTCAATTAACACAAACTCTGAAGTACATGTTCACCTTCTGACCTGATCATTCCATCTAGCCACAGCTCAAACCGTGCAGAAAATAAAGTTACACACATGTTCCCAACCAAGCAAAGGCACTTAATCAATTTTATGTTCGCATTTTCAGCAAACGACTGGTCTTTGAGCACAATTAGATTTCACGAATGCACGGGTACAGATATAGGCAGATCAATATTATAAAAGGGTTCGAATATCGAGAATTTTTAGACAATAAGAAGACACAACCAAAAATTTATTTTCTTCCAATTATATATTTTTTCTAATACACACCACTTAAATTTCTTTGGTACACATAAGTATACCTCACTAATTGACAGCCCTAATGTTAACCACGTNCCTTTGTTCCACCTTTCGCGTCCGCAAGAGGAAACTCTCCATCCGCGAAAAAGAGAGGCCAAAAAAAAAAAGAAGAAGAAGAAGAAGAAGTGGGAGAAGGTGAACCGCTAACGTGACTACTCGAAAAGGCAGTGCATAACTGGCGGGAACGTCTTGAGATTATGCCCAGACATGATCCCATATAGATCGTCGGGCTAGTGTATGCAAATCCCCGTGGCAAACTGCACGGCATTTGCATAAGCTCGCAGATAAGGACGCGTTAGAAGTATGCCCTCCCTTCGAATTCGTTTTTCCGCGACAATGTTCCCATGGGACCGACGAATCGATCTCGTTTCGCGTCACGAACGATATCCACCTGACTCTGCTGATCCTTTTCCTTCGTTCTTTCTTGGATTCTGTTCGTCTCACGCTCGAGTCACGGTCAGAGAAAAAAAATGGAGACGCTCCTTATCGATAATGGCACGCGTTGGCAGCCAGGAGTTCGTTTATCGGAAAGACACGAACGGGAGGAGCCAACTGGAACAGCTGGCGAGCATGGCTACGGTGCTCCGGGATGTGTTCGGAACGTCTGGTGGACTTGGATTGCCGACGATAACTATCGGCGTGAGAGTTTGCCGATTGTCTTTCGGAGAATGGGAGTGGATGTTGAACTGTTGGTAGGGAAGTTTGATTTTTAGAATACCATCTCTTGGTGGAATAGCTTCGTGTGAAGGGTAGTAAGCCCGGAGGATTTGAGACATTGGACGTTAATGTTAAAATTATTGAGATTGAGGTATACTTATTTGTAGAAAATTGGAATGGATATTTGAAGACATACGCAATGCGAGAGAAACGAATCTCTTCAACCGTGTATTTAACAAACAGTTCGATAATTTTATGTTAATACTATTGATATTTAATAATTTTAAAAACTTTGATAAGGAAAAGTTTGGAGAATGGAGAATGGTTTCAAGATTTTAAAGCATCGAAGGTTTTTGTTTCGAGCAGAAATTTGTCGATTGTTTAAACAAAATAATTTTTTTTTTATTTTAAACAATAGATATTTAGTACTCTTTCGAGTGTACCTTTTGTTTCAGCAATGTAGTTATTAATATTGGTGAGATAAAGAAGAATTTATAAGCGGTTAAGGCGTTCTTTGCTTGCGTCTGACTATATTCTGGCTTGTACTACTTGAAGTTCCACTGGCGCACTATCTCTTAATGGCTGAGGTATGTTTTAAGGGAAATTTAAATTCATTCCTTCACGGTGTAGTACCGGCAAGAATTACTGTAAAATACTATTCTTACTTTATGAATTATGCAATCTTGAGGGTTACATAGATTATTAAACTTCTTAAGTTATAAAATCTCTTGAAGCGAATATTACACGAATTTCATTTCATACGCTGAAATTATTTGTCTAATTGATTTACGGGAAGTTAAAAAACAATATTTTTGCATTCATAAGGGCCATCTTTTCCGAAACGAACCGTCCTTTGAAACCATGAAAGCATCAATATTCGATCTTTCCATACCTGGTTCCATTTAGAAAATACAGAGTCGTGTCTCGCCTCCCACAAAATTGAATTTTCCTCCTTTCTGCCACCTCTTTGCACCGCATAAAACTGGCCAATAAAATTCACCGAATTTCCCTCAAAGAACTATTTCGAACTACATTCCTGACATTAAAATACTTTTAATAAAAGAACCTTACAATATCTATGCATGATATTACTCGGGACAGATTATTATTCAGTTTCGCGTGTCAGAACAGACACAAGTGTCCGCTTCTTTTTTTTTGTACCCTCCACGGGACAGAACTGAGCGAAACAAGTTAAAAAATAATCCCTTTAAAATTCAATGCCCCTCCCCCCCCACCCCCAAAAAAAAAGAAAGATCTTTAATTTTATTTGAAGCGTTCCTAACAAAATTCCAAGAAACAATTTCACACATTGCTCCAAATGATCTCCGTCTCGGAAACAACCCCAAGAAAGAATCGTATTCTACCGATTAAAAATTGAATTAAAAAAAATCTACCATCAAACCATCCTTCCGAAAGATTCGAAGAACCAACGCCTAATTATAAAAAAAAAAAAACTTGGTCCACTGTGTACATGTTGAAACATCGATTCCCATCGATGAATTCCCATCGAAAAATCATCCCCCGGACCACAATTATTTACGAGTTTCTCGACTAACCGAGGATCCTATCCACTTCCGTCTTCGGCGGCGTCTTATTCAGCGAGGGCCGTTTAGATTCCCCCTGGCTGAAAAGACCGACCTCGTAGCCCGTACATTAACCTGGCCCTCTTCCTTCCTGCTTCTCCTCGTATCCACCGCGACGTATCCTGGCGACGTATCCAGGCCGGGAACGAAATGCGCGAAATTAAATGCATCCCCCTATGCATGCACGTGTGTATTTGTGTGCAACGACGTCGCGAGTACGAGTCGACCGGCAACAGGCCACCGACCTCGTAACTCTATCCGTGTTGGGAACAAAAGGCAACAGCGTTAGCTCACCTGTGCCTCGCGAAGGAGCTTGAAAGGGTAACGACGGTGTTCCACGGTGAAATTGACGGGGGTGAGGGTGACGAGGGGATGGTTCGAGGGTGAAACAATTTGAGATCGTATGCACGGGGTTGGAGGGGATTAGGGTGAATGGCGAGGGTAGTTTCGAATCGGAGGATGCGGAGAGATTCGTGGAGTGGGAATTAGGAGATTTTGGTTTGGAATTTTTTGGGGGATCTTGGCGAAAAAAGAAGAGTAGGAAAAATTTGGAAATCGGTTTCATCGTTAAGGATTTGAAATTTTCTTACGATCCTATTTCAATGGGGAGACTGTCAGTTGTGAGTAAAAAAATATTAACCAGTAGTCTCCGCTCGTAACTAATTTTTGAAATCTTGAAATGGAAGAATCGGAAGGCAGAAATCAAAACTCGCACAGAGAAATAACGCTAAACAATGAGACAGGGGTAACGATAAGGAGAGGGTATACACTGGACTAGTATAAACCAGAACGGTGAAACCAGAACGGTGAAATCAAAACGAGAACAGGAGAGAATCCGCGTAGAGCGTGTGTGAAAGAAAGTGCTCGAGTCAGGGCAAAAAGCGGAAGCGTGAAAAGGTGCGAGAGCGTGAAGGAAAAAGGGCGAAAAAGCGGGAAGAAGAGTAAAAGGAAACACGAAAGCGGCGAAAGAGAAAATGAGACTCGTGTGGAGCAGGACGGAAGAAAAATAAGAGAAAATTAGCGGCTACAAATGGTGGACCGCTGCGTGTGAGAGATTGAAAGTGGCCGTGGTACGGGAATACGAAAAAGCAAGGAGATAAAACTTAGAGAGAAAAGATAAACAAAAAAAAAACATACATGTAAAAATAAAAACAGGAAGATGGTAAGTAACGTGGATAATAAAGTACAGGAATGGTTGAAACTTCCACGCAGAATTTCGAGTGAATTACGCGCAGAACATGACCCAGCGATGCTAATTAGAGATTAAGCAGCAACAATTTGGTTTCAAGCTAAACTCGCCCATGATCCCGGATAACTTTCACCTTAATCTTCGCGCGGATTTAAAGGGCCGATTGTTAAGCGTTCGCCGTCTAATCTGCGGATTAATGCTATCGTGCTAAGGGAGAAAGAACGAGCATCGAGAATCGCAGAAGTCGGGGTCGAAAAAAGGTCACGGTGCCTCTTTTTTCGCCTCTGTTTCACACCGGTGAGCTTGAACTCGCGATTAAACGGCATTCACTGATTTACATGGATCTACGAAACGTGGAAATTGGTTTAATTGGTCATACACCGGGGTGTTAGCGTGTAAAGAGGTTGGTTTTAGAGGTTGGAAGATTTTCTGTAGGTATAATGGGTGTGAAAAAGAGGCCGTGATCGTTCTGAGAAATAAAAGTGTGTTCCACGGCTACGGAATTAACATATTTAAGTTTTTCTCACATTCGTTGGGTTGCGTGAGAAGTTCAAGAGCTGTTTAACCGAGGTCTTTTCAACACGAACTCGCGGAAACTTGAAACAGGCCGGATGTCGGCTGAGTGAAAAGCGGTTGGCACGTTGGAAAATGTGGATTCCCTTTTTAGGTGCTGCTGGACTGCGGAATTGACCGAATTAGGTATAATCTGAAAGAAATTGTGGAATTTAACGTGCGTAAATACCGTAAAGTTTTGTAGAATTTTGGAGGTTTCTTTCGCTAGAAAATTTTTCCATTAATATTCTGTGATTTATGCTTATCTTCTGCACTCTAAATTGGACGAATTTTTTGATCAATTACTATTTTTACTTTAATTACCTAGAATATGTGGCACGCGGTGTTTAATTAAAATAAAGCAAAATCTTTGAATATAAAATTTAATCGCCAATATTATCCAACAATTTACCCTTACAACATACCGCTAATGCAAAAGTACCACAAATCCTCATAAGAATCCCATTTGTTAAAAGCTGTCAGATTTCTTTTAGCGAAATGCTCGAAAACGGTATCCAAGATCTTGTTAAAAGAAAGAATCCAACAAGAATGCAACGAGAGGAAGGAAGAAGGAAATCACGCGTGTCGCGACCGCGATTTACGAACGCTTTATCGCTCGCAGAACTGTACAGTAATTCGGTGATAAACGAGTTCACCAGAGTGCATAGCGCGTTCCCCTACGAGACCGCTGCTAAATGTCTGGTTACGACTTTGTCGTGTATCCTCTGCTACGGTAACTGTTCACAGGGACGAACTCTCGTTCGAGCCTCGATTCGCGTTCTCCAAATGCGCCACTGTAAATCCCACACCGCGTTGGTTAATGAGCGAACTTTGTCGCCTTGGTTAAGACACAAGGTATATCGATGTTGTGTGATGTCAAACGAGCGTTGGCGGTCGTTTTGAAAATAATTACTTCCAGTAGATTCTCCTTTTTTATTCTCAATATTTCCTCGTTCGGGTGAAAATAAATTTCTTCGTCCTTTGCAATTTCAAGAAAAAAAAGAGGAAAAAAGGAAGAAAAGAAAAAAAAGAAAAAAAAAACTTGCACCGACTGCAAAAGGAATATTAGGTTTAGAGAAAAGAAATCTACTCACGGTCAAGATAGCTCAATTGGTTAGAGCAGTCAGCCGGCAAACGGAAAGATCCGGGTTCGAATCACGGTCCAGTAAACCGCACGAGACCCGTTCACTTTTCTCCTACGGGATAGAGAGTAAAAAGACTTTATAGTGTCTTTTATTTCTCCATAAGACCCCGTCCCTTTCTCGTACCGAGCGTAAGCAAAACGCAGACCTACCGTGCTTTGTGCCGTGCCCGCGGAAACAATCATATTATTCGTCTTTTCATTCAGGATATCCTGTAGCCGACAGTACGACGTATTTTAAATTGATATTTCTGCCTTGATGTAATAACATTCAAACGTAATATAACTTTATTATGATTTTAAAGCAACATTGCATCCTTTAAACAACATCGTGTATTGTGGAATAAGATGTGATACCGAGAAAGTCCCGGGTTCTTTGAATCAATTGTTCAACTTAATGGGCTAATTTTTTTTTTTTCTTATTTTTCTTTTTTTCTTACTCCACGTCGTTTTTCTCGAATATTTAAATTTCTGAACCTCTTTAAAAACAAAATCTTAGAGTTCAACGAGAACAAAAACGAATGTCTCTGGAATTGTTATCAATTACAATTGACAGAACAATTTTACCAGGAATTTCGATGAAGAAAAACAACGTTGAATTCACAGTGGTCAGGACGCGGCGTTGCTACGTAATTACGTTGATAGAGCATCCCAGCATCAACGTTGTTACGTAGTTAAATATTGTACTGTTAACTATGCAAATTTGAATAGCAGCGGAAAACGGACGCGTCTGGTTTCTCGTTAAATAAGTTTAGGAACGATTCCATCGTACGGACTCGCAGTTCTCGTTAATACAACGTAAACACGCTCTTTCTACGACTTTTCAATGATGCACGACAAACTTTCACGGTTAAGTGCGATTTAATTCGGCTCATTTCCGGTCGTCGTACTCGCGAAAACGATTTCCACTCTGTTAAAGCTCTGTAGTTTCAAAATACTGATAGAACGAGTCGGAAGTACCGGATTTCCGTGTACGAGGAGATTAAAATATCGCCAACGACTAAATTATCCTACTAAAAATTTTTAATTATATAATTTTGCAGAATTTTTTAATACTTCTCAGGCTTTTGTATAAATTGCATCTTTTTAAGTTAGGTTTAGTTTGTTAAATGGACTTTTTAATTATTCAACGAATTTTAAACTGCTCATAAGTTAGGATTAAGTGAGATAATTTCAGACATCGATTAATGCAAATTCTAATATAATAATATTTAACGATGTTCACATGGAATTATTAAAAAGACAAAACGCTATATCCGAAGTCCAAAAATTAATTTAATTTTATAAAAATACACCTAAGAAAATTATAAAGAAAGAACATGGAAGAATCAATATTTTCCAAACCCTAAAAAAATCATCTATCCTGTAAAAAATATTTCCTACAAATTCTAAAAAAAATTAACAATTTATCGATATCTTTGGGTTCGTCAATATCTCCTAATAACATAATTTTCGCCGTTGCGGTGAATTTTAAAATCCTTTTTCCCAGCGCGAGCCAAAGGAACAGAGATTTTCATCGGGTGGAAATGAAAGGCAAATGCGCGAGGCGGAGATCCGCTTTACCACGAAAAAGAAGGTAAAAGGAGAAGAACGAAGTCCTCGCGAGGAGTTTCGACAGTATGTCCTTTCCCCGACGTCGGGAAAAATAAATAATCCTAATTGCAGCTGAATGGACCCGCCATGATGAGAAAGAAAAAAATAAGAGCTGCGAAACCAGGACGGTCTATGCTTCGAGACAATGGCCGTCTGCTGCTCTGTTCCTGCTTTTTTTTTCCTTCCTCGACCACAGCTTTTTCTCCCCTGCCTTTCATCGTGGCACCATGATAATTTAGCTAATTATTTATTCACATGGTACCGGGCTAAGTAACCGTCGATATTTTGTGACCAGCGTCACGTGTTCTGTATGTTTAAGGGTTGTAACATAGTAGGTTCTTTTTTTTTTCTTCTTCTTTTTTTTGAGGAGAAAGAGAACAAAAAAAGTGGATCTCCGAATAATATACTTGTTAGTTTCTTGTTAATAGAATACGGATTTTATACAAATTCATATTTTTACGAATATGATTAAAAGAATAGAAGTTAGATAGATAATTATTGTATTCCATATTTCAGGTTTATTTATACATTTTTATTTTATTCTGTGTATTCTGTGTATTTTTTTCGAATTTTTTAAATTGCATAAAAATCCACAGTATAGTTGTTAAAGTTCGCTGTATCATTTACCTAATCGATTAAACATTGGAAAAATTTATTGCTAAGTTTTCGCCCACGATTTTGTATGATAAATATACAAAATAGATCATAATTCCTTTCTATAAATATCCATGATAATACTCAAAGTCCCTAGCCCCCTGGGGCTGGTTCAAAGACTAAAAAAGAGTCGGCACTTCAATTATTCCGTGGAATCCTCGAATCCCACGGTCACCGTTCCGCAGCCTCTTTCCGCGATGCCTCTTGGCGGCCTGACCGAACGCTTAATTAAAGCAAATTCAATTAAAATGGACACGGGGTATTAAAAATTCGCTCGAAATCTTAATTAACCTTAAGCGTGCTTCATCGTTCGGAGTCGACGCTTTCCACGATCGTCGACTTCATTTGTTAATAGATCTCCAAATCGTACGAACATTTCTCGTTCGCAATTTACTCTTCCCTGTCCAATCTGAGATTTCTTTTATCTTTCCCAGTTTCGTTCTTTCAGCAAATTTTTTCTGCCCTATCTGTGATCATTGCTTGCTCTTATTGTTCGTATCATTTGATTGCTTGTTTACATGCTTTTCTTTACCAATATTTGATATCAGCTTGCTATTTTATTTACTGTGCGAACCTTGTAATTTTAGTATTTTCTAGCATTTCGTTACTCTCTGGTATCCACTATATATTTTTATTATTTATTTATTTATCCTACTATATATTTATCTTACTATTTAACATTCTATTCAGTCTTCTCATCTATCTCTGTAATTTTTCTGCTATTCTTTACTTTATCCGAGCTTGCCTTCATTTTTCAATTCTATTCTTCCGTTCAAATCTTTTTCTTTTTTTTTTTTATCTTTTTCTTATCGCTGTTATTTCATTACTTATTTCTAGTTTCTTCCACAAACCTTTGTCTACGCTTCACCTTCTTCCACTCTTTCCATTTATCTCTTTTATTTCCCCCGCAACTTTCACCCTTCCCCTTCTCCATTCCTCTCTTCTTCCCCCCATCGACAACCATTATTCCCACCTTTTTACCCGCAATAAAAAAACATCTCGTCAAATTCCTCTCCTCGCTACCGCCTGTCATTCAGTCTTTTCTCTTCGAATCGCCCCACATTGCCCTTCCAAAGCCTCCCCTCTTTCCCACCCTCCCTTTTCATCAGCCCACACCACTGGTTCGACATTACAGACATTATCGCATGCGGGCGTGTCGCTGACCCGAAAAACCGCGGTGTCTTTTGACGACGAGCCCCTCGAATTCTCGAATCGACTCCGTTACGCTGATCCGGGGAGTTAAGTGCACGTTTAACCGTGATGACCCACGAGATCCACCCTCTTGGCAGGCTGAGCGACTATGATCGCTATGAAGATGGTGTGGATAAACGTTACCTTCAATGTCTATGGATTCATCGATTGGACACAGTCGACGGTTCTCGGAAGAATTGAGTCACGAGTGCATTAGGGTAATTAACGCGATGGGGTTGGCCAAGTGCGACGGAAACGGTTGAAATTTTTTGTTATCCGAAGAACGGGTTAACGATAAAAAGTTTTCGATGTGAAAAATTTCTCGCGAACACAAATTTTATGCTATTATCTCTGTACAATGATTGTACATGTTATATCGCATTAAGATTATCGCAAAATTTTGAGAAATGATTCCGATGGTTTAAGCGTTTCATAAAATTAAAGTGAACCGTAGAAGTTCGTGTGATTTGGTTTCAGCACGAGATCAAGGTTTCGTCGTATTCGAATAGAGATTAAAATAATACTTAATAAATTTAGCTAGATTGTTTTAAATTTTCATCAAGCAGTTATTACCGCCAATCTTACAGTCCGTCACAGGGTTACTCTTGTTCGATAAATTATAGCCGTGCGACAGAAACGACCGAGCTCTCTGTCGTAAGACACAAAGCCTACCGGAACTTACTCGACGAGCAAATGCCTCATTGAAACTTTTAAACATCCAATAAAAAATTATTAAACACACCTGCCAATAACTTCCACCACCGTAGTGCCGCAAAAAAGACACGTTAACCTCCTCAATCGCCATGATCACCGGTAAAACCGCTTTGAACAAAATCACTTCTCCCTATTCGAGGCAACGCTCAACTTTGCGTCCAGCGTTCTCGTTATTAGCAGAAGTTGTTTTTAATTAAAAAGCTGCTCTGCTTGCGCAAAATCTGACCGACAGCCAGAAGTTTTTCCTACGTTTCGTCTCGATCCAACTCCCCTCTCCATCCTTTCGTTTCTCTAGCCCTCAAGCACTTCAATTAAATTTCTTGACAACGCGAAACCGGTGCATGTCCGCGAGACACACATGCGTGTGACGTGCATCTCAACTTTAATTAAAGCTGAAGACCACCTTTTCTTTAATTGGACTTCGAATAGTACCCGTCGTATTTGTGTAAAAATTCCGAGAATGAAATTTTCAAAAGAAATTACTAAGACGTTCTTACCGCGTCCCTATTAGGATTGTAATCGAACGTCATTTTATTTAACGGAGCTTTAAGCAGACGTTTTTATAGAAAATGGATAACGAAATATGACATGGACAGAAACGATTTTTTTTATTTATTAGAAGATCGCGAATGTTCTGCATGATGCCAATCGACAGTAATATGTTCAGAATAGAAAGTAAATTGACTAACTTTTCACCGTACCATTTGCGATCTACTTTAATTAATTCAATCCATCTCCGTTAGAAAGGTCGCCTTTCTATTTCCGAATCCTTCCAATTTTTACTTTTCCTTGATTCAATTTCATTTCAACATCGTTCCTAAAAATATAAAGAACACGCTATATCTAATTTCTTGGTTTAATTTTACGATTCAGGATTCGCGTCTGTTAAAATTAAGGAATCTTCTTATAAAAAGTATCTAAATATAACCTAAATAGACCTTGAGAGCCCTAGTATGGTTAAAAGAAGTTTAACTAATAATACGTATCACAATATTCCGTTTCCATTTACGATTTTACCTGCACGCACCAACGATGCCGACCAGTTCATCGAATCGCACTCTCCCATTAAGGATACCAATTTTCCTTCGCGGAATAATGGAAAACTTGGGGGAGTTAAGGAAGAAACAAGCCACTACACGCCGACAGATAAGTTCCATAAGAAGCTTCTTTGCGATAGCCGTTCGATTACGCTGGAAAAATGACCGGAAGAGACGAGGATGAGAGGGATAAGGAAGAATATCGGAGGGGTCGAGGCGTGGTTAATTAAAGAGGACCATTAAAACTGGATGTTTTCGTTTCTGCTAAAACGAACAAAGCCCCCAAACCCTTCTACAGCCGGATTCTATCCATTAACTTTTTCGTCCTGGCTTTGCTCGGGAATTTTTTCGAAGGATCGGCTAGAAATCGGCTTACAAGTTGCCGTGCCGAGTTATCGTGCTCCAGCGCTGTTCGAAAGCCGCGGTCGTGCAAATAATTGATCGACTTTTTCAATGCCAACCATCTGATGGAATAAAGTCGAGCGAAACAAGAACTATCCGGAATTTCTGGACGCCGTGGCCGCGTAATTGGACGAATGAAAGATTAATCAGCCGGGGACACCGGTGTTTCCGGAACTTATCACTGGACAATAGTCGACGGTGGAACAGTTACAGATCGTTTACAGGGGGATCTTGAATAATTACCCTGGGACAATTAGTGGAGAGAGAAAGAGAGAGCGACAGAGAGGAGGGAAGATCGTGTGGATCAAAGGTAGGCGTGGATTACTTAATTCGTCGATTTGACCGTTCGTGTGCTTCGAACTGGTTTATTAGG
>SMSQ01021404.1:0-12371 GCA_019453375.1 Ctenoplectra terminalis | reverse complement strand
CACGCGAGAAATAAAATTATGAGTCCTGGATAACGTTCGATCGGGCTTTTCTCTTTCCCTCTCGCGTTTGTCGTAAGAAAAATGATCCTTGCTTTCGAGAAAAAATACCAATTTTTAGAATTTGATGCAANAGACTTGGAATTTCTCGAAGGAATGGATGAATCACCAAAGAAGATCCATCACCATCGAAACTCGATGTCAGTAAGAAAGTAAGACGCATTCTTACCCGGAATACAACACGCAAATGAAAGTCTATACGATTTTCACGAACAGGCGAGCTGTATGAAACGAACCGCGTACCCGACGCCTCGAGGAACTCTCGATATTTCATAACTCATGTAGCGTTTTCCGTTTTCAATATAACCGCGTCTCTGTGCTCGACTTCTGTCACTACCACGATGTAACGTATCTGGCGAGCAGGAAATGCATTCCTGTGGTAGCGATATCCAGAAAAAGTTTCCCAGACTCGGAGCCAAACTTTTCGCATAAAGGGATCGTCAACACCGGGGGACGTCTGAACTTCACTAGCAACNACAACATTATTCGTCTTGTACAATTTCCTTCAAATTCATAAAAAAAATTAATTCACGGATTATATTTTACCACATTATTCGTCTTTTACAATTTCCTCTAGTTTCATAAAAAAATGGATGCCTCTATTGTATAAAATAGCATCGCGATGAAATTAAAACAAAATACATCTCTACCTTGTCACAAATCATAACTCGTTCATTGTTAAAAAAAAGCAGTAATTATCACAAGCGTAATATTAATTCGATTTATTCGATCAACGCATTAAACATTGAATGCACTAACACCCGAGCAAGGAAGACTCGATGTATCAAGTAGACCGGTTTAACGCCAGTCAAAGATCGTCAAACACCTAACCGAGTTTTCCTGATCGCGGGGAAGGTTGTTTGGTTGCGCGCCAAAATCCATTACAGGGGCGCGCGCGAATTATGCCGCAAGACGCCGCCTCGTGCACTCGGCCACACTCGCCCCCGCAATTTCCAGAGTGCGATCGTGGCAGTCGAGCGCGTTCGACGTTACTCGCAACTTCCAACCAATGGATATAAATGGTATCGACGCGAGCAAGCCGAAACTTATTCGATCCGGCAGCTCGTGTCCAACGAAATTACCGGAAGTTCCAACGAGACACCAGCGACGCGGTTGTTGCTCGAACCGGATAAATCATTTCGGTGCAACGCGACCGACACAAAAGCTAGACGATACCAACATGTAGCCGGTGAATTGAGCAGCGACAAAGGGAAGAAGGCACGGAAACGCGACGAATTTCGCATCGCCGAAAGAAACCTGTCGCTGTGTTGGACACGCGAGATAATATACCTGCTAACTCGCGTATATTCACGCTCAACGTATGGTTTACCTATCTCTGGAATGGAAAATTTCATAGAAATTTCATGGAAATGGTACTTTGCTGCGATAGAGTCGTGGTGATTTTTAACTTGTCGAATTGTGAAAATTACGTGAGTTCTGAAAGTTGCGCTATTTATTTAATTGATTTGATTGATTTAATCGACAGGGCACTGTGTTAGTTTGTTCCTAGATTTCTGTACTCGTGATTCAATTTAATACTTCAAACCTCGAAGCTCAATTTAAAAGAGAGTCGCTTATTGAAATGGAGACTTATGGAAATTAAAAAAAAAAAATTATATTGGCGATTCTTTAAGGGTGGCAGCTTGGTTCCGAAGTTTAATAAACTATCAGTAATTTTAGATCTTAAGTTATGTATAAATGGATCGTATTCGAATTTCATGAGAGAATTAACCTAAAATTCTTCCAACCCAACCCTTACACTCATCGTTGACGCTATAATTCGATTACAAATATTTAACCTAATCGAAGAGCGATAATTTTCAATTATCCACGAGAGAAAAAATTTTACCGAACCGTGTAGAATAATAGGACGCATCGCACAGTACCTTGCGAGTAAAGAGGAAAGGAAATAATGGGAAACTCGGTGCACGCGATCTACAACGAGAAATGGTAATGGTTGAACGCACTGAGACAATTCAAAGTACTAGCAAGTACTCCGGTCGTGTGGTTTGCGGTTAGCAGAACGTGAAGGCTATAGTCAACTAATATGATGTACTACCACTTTATTACGTTACAGAATCAGCAGCAGTCTGGTACGTTCGAATCGCAAGTGGACTTCGCGACGAATTCGTTATCCACGCGATGCGACAACGCGTGTTTCCCACGAATTAACACAGGGCGGAAATAAAATTAGCAGGTGAAGATGTGTTTCGACGAGCAGAGTTTCCCAAACTGCACGGTGAAAGCGCGAAATGGTCTAAAAGCCAAAAACGCGGTTTCTTAATTAATTTATGTACGAAACAAGCGAGAAATGATAATTTTCGTGAAAACGAATAGAGAAAGAATGTAGAACAGAAAAATGGTAATAGTCGCAAATATAAAATATATAATCCACGACACTGTGAATCCTTAATTGGTACAACGAGGCCGAGAAGCTCCAACTTTTAGAGACGCTTTTTATCTCGATATTTTTAGCTGCCGCAAAAATTAAAAGCAAAATAGATTAAACATTATCCAAACCATAATTCTGGGTGGGTAAATCAATTTCGCGGAAAGGACCCCTCGACGAGGAAGAAAAAAGAAAAAAAACGGGGGACCGCTTCTTTTGTGCGAATACTAATTAAAACCGTGACGACAAAGAAGGACAAATTGGCGGGCTCCCGGCGGAGTGCCCGAAGACAGAACGCACTTCGAAATTTTGCATGTACGCCATTGTGCGAGGCGGAGTATTAAAGCTGCAAGTAACACGCGGGATTAGTCGAGCAAACGTTGGCCGAGTTGCCACAATGGGTTCGTTAGCAAGTACACGGTAACCGTGGCAGACAGGAAGCGGCAAATGAGGAGAACGAACAACAAGCAGCCATCGAAGCCCCTTACGCGCCTCGATCCGCGGCTCGTTTTCCACCTTCAATACCCTTCTGACGATTCTTGCTGCCGTTGCTGCTCTGCTCGACTTCCCCGGATTACCAACGCGATTATCATTCTCTAAATCCGTTTCGCTTCGTTTGCGAGTAAGTGACAAGCAGGGTGCAGTGCAGACGCTACACTCGACGTTAATAAATTATATTTTAAACCGGATGTTGTAAGAATACGCCGTTGTAAACCAGGCTAAATGGTCAACGGTATACGATTTTTAATACGCGCGTCTTCTTGTATTGAAAACTCTTGTCGAGCCTTGCTCTTAAGGTTGCACGTGTGTACCTTTTTGCTCTCGTTCATCGTTATCACTGGAACTACCAGCGATTAACTTACACGTACTCGTATCCAAGAAATCAAAATGATAGTTATTTGTAAAATAAATCCTCCAAAATGCACCGTTCCAAATTTATAAAATTTCTACCAGTCATCCTAACTCCTTCGATAGGTCTAATATTAATGCAACAATTTATCGTTGCAAAGTTTATTCTACGCCTATTTTAATAACCAACTTTATCAGAATCAATAAACCGAAAAAAATCACCTATATAATAATTGACCTATACTACCGCCACCCTAAACAGCCACGCAAAGCATATTTCACGCGGTAACAAGTAACCAGTCCCCTGACTCACGAGGAAAATCCCCGAAAAAAAACAACACGGGCTTCCTTCCAAGGGATTAACCAACCCCCCACGATCCAACCCTGTTTCTTTATCCATTTCAAGAGGGGCAAAAACTTTCGAAGCGTACGTTCGTACGTAACAAACTGTGTTCGTATATATTTAACGGTATCTCTGGTAGCGCGCACCGAGGTAAAAGAGAAAACATAAGAAGGAAGAAGACGGAGAAAGAACGAGAGTCTAGGTACGAGGTTACGCCGCCACGATTCTTCGCGAGGTTAGGAGTGCCCTGGGCTGCAGCGACCTCGGCCGAGTATTTTTGCGCGAAACGAGTGGCTTTGTGAAGAAAGAATGGCCGGAGTAAGTGCTCCCGTGAAATATGGGTTACCGAGTTAAGGGCGAGGGGACAGGGGACGACTCGCTTTAATGATACATCCGGGCTCGCTTCTTTTCGCGAAATCCCCCTCAATTAAATTTCACCCCTTTCCAGATCTGTGCGCCTTCGCCATCGTCTACGGCCTCTCTCGCTCCTCTTCCTCAACGTCGTCGACTCGCCTACGTCCCGATAAAGTGCCGCGAAGAGGTATCAATTCGATGGGAATCCTGAAAGGCTGCGCGCCGCTTTCTATCCAACCGACACCGCCTCTCGTCGAATACCAACGGAGAAATTGGAGCCTCGGGGTGTTCCGAATGAAAACATTCCGAGAATATGACGCCCCGGGATACGCGATGGCCTTCTGACCCGATCGGGAACGATTCTTTCATTTACAGGATTATCGGCAGGATTGGTGAGCGCGGTAACTTTTCGGGATTTCAACTTTCGAACTTCAAACCTTCGCATTGTTTCGAGTAATCAGGGTTTTCTCTGGGCTTTTATCGCGTCTTAAATAAGTCACTTGTGCGAACATTCGCGAAACGTAAAAGTTCAACAAAAGCGTGACCATTTCGTCGAATCAACGCGAAAGCTTGAACTTAATCATTTTCATTGTAATATCGCAATTTTTACAAGGACCAAGAAATTGAGCAACCAATGCGTATATAGTACAAATAAAACTGATTTAACATAGTTACCTGGTTAATTAAGAAAAAAAAAAATTTCTCGATACACATTACTGTTGCTACAGGAGAAAGGAAATTAAATTTCGTGTATCAACTGAACATCCCATTTCGCGGAACGGTTCGCCAATTCCTAGCTACGACCAGCCTTTGGACAAGCAAGCACGAAACCGTGGGCTCCTTTGATAGGATACGGGCGAACGTTGGAACACAGACAGAGAGGCTATATTTGAAAGCATTTTTGAAAAGGGCGAAACGACAGGCTAGCCGACCGTACATCGGCCAGTTTGCCCATTCCGAGTGATTTGTATAGCCGGTGATAGGGCGTTCCGCTTTAATCCACCGGAAATCTCATATCGTCCATTAACGCCTAATTGAAATTCTCTTTCGACCGGATGAATTCCAGGCCCGTTCTGCGATCGAACACGCGTTCCACGCCGAGCGATCATATTTTAGAACCAGACTTCGCCCTCCTTGTCGTTCAATTACCGATAAAACCGATTCAAATTCACGGCTAAGTCGTAAAAAGTTAACGATTCGCGACAGAGACTTCGTTGATGGGACTGAACCTTGAGCGAACCGCCAAGATCGAACGGTTTCGACTTTCGCGAAAGCCACTTGGATCGCTGGAAAAAGCGTAGCAATGTGTTTTAGGTGTGCGCGCGTATCGGCGAGACTCAAAATCGTAGGAAGAAACGTCCACGGTTGAAGTAGACTTGGAGTACGTCTATCCGACAAAACCGACGTTCCCATCGAATTGAATTAACACCGATCGTTATTCGAATGGCTTCATTATGCAAAGTGTATTGGAAATGAAGCGGTTATTAATTCGCGGACTGGAAAAAGCGATGAAAAACGGTCAAAAAGTGTGCGAGTGACACGATCAACTCACCTATTCGAATTCACGCTCGGTTCGCGTCGGGAAAAATGTGTGCGTGATAATTTGGCGTGTCTTACCTGTAACAGAAAAAGAGAAACGGATGATTAGAAATTTATTCCATATTTTATAGCGATGAAAAAATTCATCTACTGATATGGTATAATAAAATCTTAACGAAAGATCTTTAGGAAAAAAGGAAAAAATAAAAATCTATCGAGAAACTATTTAACGATCTGAACAGAAAAAAAACAGTTCCCGTTATAATTTTCAGAACTTCCTTCGCAACTCGTATTTTGTACCATCACCATTAAAATCGTATTAAACAACGATCGATTTATCCCACGAATAAAACTGTAAAGATTCGAGGAGCCAATACGTTTTCTATCTCGTCGCTGCTATCGAATAACAAATGCCTCCATCCGCTCCGAAACGACCACTGAAAGCAACGTGCCGGGAATCTATTAGCAACGTATGCAAATAATAATGTAATATCAATGTTATCGTCGATGCTGGCAGTAATACACGTCACGTGTCCCTGGATTAACCGAAGTTGAATGCCTCCAAGCGACGCAATAATCTAATGACGTCCCTGATACGGTCGTGATTAAAGAGCCCCAATATTCATAGCGTCACGGTTCCCCCAAAAATATTAAACAACGGTAGGAAAACGGGGCGTTTTCCCATCCTTGCGCGGTTCCAAAAAATATGTTCACCTTTCAAGAGCGAAACTAAAAGATCGAAACTTTGAAAAACGGAAAATTCGAGCAACCATCGGTTTCAAAGAAGTGGAAAACAAAATCTCTTTCATCCGTTCGACCGGCTGCAGCGTTTCGACGGGGCGCTATTAGCGCATTATTTTGTTTTTTTTCCACCGAAATGTCGCTGACCAGTAATGAAACTGCCACTCAACATTGTTATCATGGGTGCGGCCGCGAAACACCGTTGAAAGGCTAGCGAATTTCTTGGAGCCAATTACGTCGCGATCAATGAAACACGATGAACAGTTGCAGCGAAACGGGAATGTAGAAAGGGGAGGGTGGGAAAAATTGTGCAGTTTCAACGCGAATTCTTTCGGCCAGTTTTTTCCCTCTTTTTGTTCCACTCTTTTGCTGGCTTCTTTTTTTTTTCATCCCTTTTTTTTCGTTTCATCGACGTACCGTGCCGGAAACTCGCGAACCGAAACAACGAACCGTGAAAGAAAGCGAAAGAATTTCTCGAGATTAATCGCATTACAATTAGTACGCGATGTTGCCGGAAATTACGGCGAGGAAAGAACGCCACGTAGAAATATATCACCTCCGTGAATCATTCACTCGAGCCAGTCATTGTAATAGTGCTACCGGGTTGAAGAAAGAAAACATGTTTTGTGGCGCAACTTCTTGGGAGAGAGAGAGAGAGAAGGAGAGTGTGTGTGTGTGTGTGTGCGAGTTCGTCAAGCACGAGGTAAGTTTTAACGATGGCAAAAAACCATTCACCCCCGACCCCTTTTACGCGAGGTGCGCACGTACCACCCTCGATCGGAAACTACTTCGGAGGTTACGTAAAGTTTCTCCATCGCTCATCAACCGTCCCTTTTCACAGGAACCATAGAGACTTTAGCTGGATGAAGGTGAAACGTGTGAATCGAAAGATCGTAAAGAAAAAGTGGAGACTATGGATGAACTCGGAGGTGACACGATGACGGTAGGAGAAATTGCTGGTTTGTTTGGATGAAATACACTTTTTCTATTCAACTATTTCTAGATTAATAAACTAGTTTTAAACTAGAAGTTTTCTTAAAAGTTCACCGATTTCTAGATTGCTGTTAATTATTTTTAATATTCAAGCAAAGATTCCATCCACAGTGAAATACCGATAAACCGGAAAGCAATTCTAAGTTTCTTACTGGCATGGTATGCTACACAAATATAACACACCGTCTAACAATTGACCGAATCGAACCACGCGGATACATTCGGTTAAACCATTCAAGGGAAACAGAAAGCATTAGCCAGACGAGAACAAGCACTGCAACAGAGTATCGTTCGGCACGAAACGTTCGGTTGAATCGTGGTAACTGAATTTTTCCAGCGAGTCTCTTCGTGTGCCGGGTATTCGGGGCTCGCATAAATTCCGAGCGTAGATACGCGTCGGATAAGGAGACCGTCGGTTGCGGCACAAATCTCGTTTGGAATTTTTCATTTCCTCGATGGCGATCGGTTTCACACAAAGATGTCATCCGTATCCGACATAAACTCTTGATATAAGATTCTCCGCAGCGCGGAGGGAGCTATAATTCCATCGTGGATCGTCCCAAGGTTTAATTCCACGCGCAAATGTGGCGAAGTAAGAGATTACGATCGTCGAATCGCGCCGAAAAATTTTTATCGAATACCGCGTAACGAGGAAGACACGCGTCGAACTTGGTTCGATGATACGAAGCGTAGCAAAAAAAAAAAAAAAAATAATAAAATAAAACAAAAAAAGAACGCGAAAGGAGAAAGAGACGGGAGAAAAAAAAATCAAATTTCGTTTCAGCGGTGGGACGAAGCAAAAAAATCCGGGAATTTCAGGATGAACGGGAATGGCACGCACCGGACACAGGACTAAAACCGAAATAACAAGAGACACGAGACTCGTAAAAAGGAACGTCGCGTTATCGCGCGCAAGTACAAAGCTGGATCACCCCCTTTCATCGATATTCGCGCGATTGTTCCGTTCACGGCTGGCAGTTTCGCCGGAACGCTGATTTGACAGCTCATCTGACCTCTTGATTCGTTGTTCCGATTCCTTTTTTCCTCTCCGTGTGTGCAACACATGCACACGGAACCTTTGTCGAGCCTATGCCCCGATCCACCCCATCCATCTCCATTGTGCCCTGTGCGCGACTGCACCGTAGCCACCATTATCGAGCCTACGTTTCCAACCGATCGACCAACCGCGCACAATCGGTACACATTTTATTTACACGCTCATCTCTCCATATTTCGTTCGGTTTCTACGTTTCTCCGTTACTACTCTGCGACTCGATTCTACGACTCGATTCTGCGACTCTTTGCCAGAGAAGTTGCCAGGAAATCCATATTTCGCGTGTGTTTTTAGTAGAATTGTCTTTAACTTTATCTCTACGCAAGAGACTTAAACGTACCTTCCTCAGAATTGAAATAATCATTTACCGAAAACGTACATACGCGTTCTCTATAACAGACAATAATTGTTACTTCCATTCGTAAACGTGACGCCATAATTCACCGCACGAGGTACTTAAATTTTGATACGCGTATTTATCCCGTGTGAACAAAAAATCACATCAATCTGTATACCGAGAACTCTTTCGATACAAAAGGTGCGACAGTGAATGAGTTGAGCTTTAAATCGGTAATGTTATCCGTTTTCGTACCAGAGGATGCAGATAAAAGTTTAGCAGGTATTGTTAAACCATCTCGTTCTCGTCACGTGCGCGTCATTAAAAAGATACGTGCTGAACGGGTCAAGTGCGACTCGGTTTCCGCTCTGCTTCGTATTTACGAACGAAAGTCGACTTTCCAGCGATCGGCTCAACGAGCGCCGCGACGTTATCGTGCATGTTTGGAAGACGCGAAAGTGGGAAAGTGGAAACATTGGAACCGGGGAAACGAGAGAATGGCGGTAATCTCCGGCAAATGGCGGAGGATATCATGGGATGCAGAACGCATCCGAAGAGATAACGAATTGAATGAGATCGTAAAGGTTCTATGTTTGAATCTCGACGATTTTCGCGAACCTCGCTAGGCTGTCTTCGAAGTTACTTTACCTCGCGTTTTCGTGCTCGTAAGAACGTTCAAGATGAAAGCTATAGCGACTCGATATGTGGGGATTCGAATCGTTGAAGCTTTCTATCTCTTCTTTCATAATCCAATCCTTTTTTCGCCCAACATTTATTTATTTTACGGATAGGAATAATATTTTCTAGCGACGCGTTATTTAACCAGCTGAACCGTATACTTTTTGATTTATATTTTGTAACCTATGTTACAAACCTAGGTTACGAAGCTTGGTTAATAATTATAGAGTTTAACGTTCTATTTTCCACTGTCATATCTCTGTAGATAGAATATCGATAAAAAATATCAATGTTGCCATGTATTCAAAGAAAAGAAACAATTTGATCAAAACTTAAATCATCGATCAGGATTTTCATCGCAATCCGTCGAACGGATGGAAGATGATACGACAACTGAACGCAGCATCGACGAAATAACTCGGACAGAAGGTGATCGCCTAGCTCGCATATTTTTCCCCGTAAATTAAAAATGCATGGAAAAACGCAAAATACCTTTCGCGATCGGGTCGCGCAAAAAGAGCACGCGGAACACCGATGGTTCGAAAATTAAAATGTAACCTACAGCTGCACGGGTTGATCAATTCTTCGACGGGATATAAAATACGCCGAGGCGAGTCGAATACGCGGAAATTGTATATTTCTGAATTTTAACGAAGTCGTTGAGTCGACCAATTAAATCACCGCTGACCCGATTTTCTTGTAGTGACAATTAAAACCGAGACGTCTTCGATATGTATCGTAAATGGCGACAACTCGATTTTTCATGCATATGTAAAGCGGAAATTAAAACAACTTATTGAGAGGCAAAAAAGTTGAGCTATTAAAATTGAGCGGTGATTTAAAGTTATGCGGTAAATTAGAAAAAATAAACATTTTTTTTTTAATACACAATACCCGAAAAATAATAGTAAATTCTAAAACCAGCGACGATCAGAACTACGTCAACTCTTCAAACTCACCCTCCGTGATATTACATATTAATATTACATCGGAACGAAAAAGGTCACCGCATTTAATTATTCGTTACCTAAATTTTGCGCGGTCGTAACATCGCGTGAATCTTACATATTTAATTTTTGCATAACGAAGTAAAAAAGATGTTTCATTTTAACACACTTCTCATGAAAAAATTAAAACCATTCCTGTAAAATTAATTAAAATTCACCCATCACCTATTCTTACACTTCTTCAACGTCTCGTTTGCTTAAAAAAAAAACTCACGCGTAATAAAATCTGGCCTGAAACACGAAGCAGAGACCTCGTACGAAAAATATATGCGTCTCCGACGAATCATCGCGAGGACGAGGACGATTTCTCGCAGCAGTCACGACGGGAAAGAGATCCCACGAAGGGGAAGTGTTTTTCAATTTAAAGCTCGACAGAATGGAACAGAACGACGGACGAAAAGGAAAAGAGGGGAAAAGGAAGAGTAAAAAGGGAGAAACAGCAAGACGAAGAAAGATATCGAGAGAGGGTAAACGAGGGAAAAACCGAGTGGTGGATCCTAGGCAGTCGTCGGCGGCAAGATAAACGACAGAAAGGCTTTAAACCTCGCACGAGAGATAAATTAGTCTGTCCGGCAGGTGGCCTCGGTTTTTAGAAGCTGCCCACCGGCAGGAATTGCGGATGGGAACTCCTGCTCGCGAATCAAGACTGCCGGTGAAGCATTGATCGTTCCTGCTGGGAAACGGGCAATATCGCGGGCCGCACGTGGGAAACGTTTCGCGCTCGTTTCAGCCCCTTCCCGAATGGTACACCCTGGAAACGACGATCGGTCGAAACGACCGGCTATTTGGAGATATTCGCCCGTTTGAATAATGAATTTCGACACGCGGGGAATGGGGGGTATTTTATTGGCCGAAATGTTGTAATTAAAGGAATACATTCCGCGAATCGGATGATTCGAATAATAATTGTGTGACGCGTACCGCATTTGTAAGACAGTATATTTAAAAAGTAATGTCGCCGGAATAGTGGAAGACTGGTTGAAAAATTGATGCTCCAGTTGATTTATAATGAAACGAATCTGGATGATACGGAGTTAAACAGGAAATGGAATTGACAATGACCATAGAGAGAGCTTCGGTTGAGAAATATTTAATTTCGAGCATCAAATATCGAATTATAAAGCCTCTTGTACCTTTTGAATTTGACAGAGGATCCAGGGTCCGTTGAACGGAAGCTGGAACAAAATGCGACATCGAGGAACCCCAGGAAACCGGATATGTGAATCGATCAAGAGGACGGAAAGGACGCCATTGAGATCGGGGCGAGGAATCGTCTGGAAGAGGCTGAGAAAGGGTACGAAATTACGGGAAACTCGGGGACAAAACGTGTTAAGCGAAGACAAAAAGGGGTTGGAGGGAAACGTGGAGGAGTTTCAAAGAAAATATTGAAAACGGTCCCCCTGTCGGCGGCTCGTCGGAAAGGCTGCAAAGACTCGGAGGCAGCGAGACGAGCAGCGAATCTCTGGGCGCCATTAGTTTCGTATCGCAAACGATTGTCGATATCGAGCAGTCCGTTCGTTTTACGACGAAGAAACGAGATAAACGAGAGAAACGAGGAGGGCAACGAGACTGGACGGGGGCGTGAGAAAGGTGAAAGAAAGGTTGGAGGAGGTCGAAGTCGAAGGATGAAGGAAGAGGGAAAAGACACAGAAATATAACCGGAGAAGATACGGCTGAATTACGAACACCCAGAAATGGCAGCTTTGATGTCGAAATAATTGAGTTTATTCTTCTCTGCCTGTAACGCCCACTCCCTTTGTCTTCCTCTTCGAAGTTCGAAGAAGTTTTTAATGGAACTCGATAGCCAAATCTGTTTCTTCAAGCTTCGAGGTTGCACACTTTTTAGGTTACGACTTGAAGACTGTTCGCGAATAGACTCACGTTGGATGTGAAAGAAAAATGAGCATATTTGGAGAGTATAACCTTTGAGTCGAAAGTGGAATGTTGAATGCTGTTGTGAGAAACTTTAGAGCGGTCCAACAATGTTACAAGAATGTTGAAATACTGTTAGACTTTGTAACAATGTTGCA
>SMSQ01021402.1:0-13170 GCA_019453375.1 Ctenoplectra terminalis | reverse complement strand
AACGCGATAAAAACACGCGTGTAGCTCGGTCTTTAATTAAAATATTTGTAAGTGAGATCTAGATGAAATGGTACCTTTGATATCATTATTGCAATTTAATGAGAAGTCGAATTGAGGATTCGACTTTAATATATTTATTCTACTGTTCTACTTTATAGCAGATTTTGTATTGGCATTGAAATGAATAACATGCATTAAAATGAAATAATCGTTTATATGAGATTTGACTCAAAACGACGCAATTCCACAGCCTAATCACACACACAATGTGGAAAATACGTCGTGCACGATACACTAACGCATTGTCAGCCGCGAAGAAAATTGATTAGAACTTATGAACTAGGTTCATCGTGCCGATAGCCATTCTTTCGCTCAAGTAGCACCTGGGCACGTGAGCGAGATCCTGGCAAAGGACACGGACAGGGTTAAACCTGAAAATCCAGACTAAAAAAAAAAAAATTAGTACATATATTTCATTTCTAACGGGCTAATGCTCATTCATATCTAATTTCAATTCAAAATGACTCTACTTTATTAACTGAATTGAATTATTGAAATTCTAAGGAAAGATTTGACGTAGAAAAATTTATTTATTTATTAAGAAATACTAAACTTAACNTTTAATGATAAGTCGAATTGAGGATTCGACTTTAATATATTTATTCTACTGTTCTACTTTATAGCAGATTTTGTATTGGCATTGAAATGAATAACATGCATTAAAATGAAATAATCGTTTATATGAGATTTGACTCAAAACGACGCAATTCCACAGCCTAATCACACACACAATGTGGAAAATACGTCGTGCACGATACACTAACGCATTGTCAGCCGCGAAGAAAATTGATTAGAACTTATGAACTAGGTTCATCGTGCCGATAGCCATTCTTTCGCTCAAGTAGCACCTGGGCACGTGAGCGAGATCCTGGCAAAGGACACGGACAGGGTTAAACCTGAAAATCCAGACTAAAAAAAAAAAAATTAGTACATATATTTCATTTCTAACGGGCTAATGCTCATTCATATCTAATTTCAATTCAAAATGACTCTACTTTATTAACTGAATTGAATTATTGAAATTCTAAGGAAAGATTTGACGTAGAAAAATTTATTTATTTATTAAGAAATACTAAACTTAACTTGAAACTCTATAGAATGAAATAAGTAACTCCAAAATAAATATTAAGTGAAATATCTTTGGTAATTCCTTCATCAAAGCACATTTTAGAAAAGACAAAAGTTTCAAACCTGTTGCTTTGACCTAGAAATTTGCCAATCGCGATGTTTCTTCTTGTACATTAATTTTCATAATTTACATGCGCAAAGTAACTCTCAGTAAGCATTCAAGTATTTATAGCTCAAATTGTATAAGAAATTAAAAGTCATAAATAATGAAGTACATTATGAGATTTTATATTTCCAGCAGATAGAAATTAGTCGATTATGCATAGTATTTATTTATGCGTAATGCGATTTATTATATTATATATTATCACAGAAATAATAACACAAATAGTTATTATCATTATACAATACTGTTAATAATAATAATTCTGAGTGACGAAGTCGGAGGGTATCCGACTTCTAGACTATAAAATATATTTAAATAAAGTCATTTAAAACATAATTAATTATTAGCATACTCGACTACTGAAATTGTGTATAATGATTTCACGAAAAATCAATGTAATACAACCGGTCACTCGTGCCGATTCGGATCTTTCATACTACGGCATGATTGAGTGACCGGAAGAACCCAAATGACTTACCAATAGATGCGATGGATGAGAAGAAATCGCACAGAGAAAGTCATCCTGTCGAGAGAAAGTCGTCTAGTCAAGGGGAAGTCATCTGATAACATAAAAAAGAATTTCACTAAATAAAATGACAAATAAGTTGATTTGAAATGAAGGAAGCATACGGATTCAAAAATTTTATCTAAATAAATGATATCCAAATGATTGATTTGCCGAGCATTGGATTATACGAAATAAAAATTTGGTTAAAAATTATTCATAAAATAAAAATTTAATATAATTAGTTGTCTGAACGAAAGGTCATTTTTATCATGCACATACCTGCTCACGACCAAGGGAAGGCATCCTGAATTCATCCATCAAGCCCATGGATTGAAATGGAAGCTCTGAAAATCTTTAAAAAAACGCAGAATATTATAATTCGTTCTTAAAGTAACAATGCTGATTACTTGGAAATTTTTTAGATAACGAATATTAGAATTTTTATATTTTTAAATTGATTTGAAATTTTGATAATAATAAAAATTTTGAATTTAATATTTACTACACTAAATTGGACTATTTTTATTTCACAATATAATACTATTGACTGTTCCAAGATACTTTAGTTTAGACTTTAATACAGAAACGAAAATGTTGAGCTTTCTACATTTTCAATAACCCTCGAAATTAATGAAACGAAAAAAATAAATAAATAAATAAATAAAAATTCAGCAATGTATTAAGCATAGAATTAATTAAAATACGAAAATACTTACAATGTTGGCTTCTAGAGCCACGCTGGGTTCCTTCCAGACAGGCACTGATTCTAACACCGGTTACGAATATTTTAAATGAAATAAAAAAAATAAAAAAATAAAAGAATTATCTAAACACGACCGTGCAATTATAATCGGCGAACAAACACTGGCTCTGGTTTCGCGAATAAATCTATTTAATACAATTTATACGTAGCGACACCGACTCTATTTGTATGATTGATTACTATGATTAATTTTACTTAAAGCTACTGGGCTCTGACAAACAATAAAAAAAACTTAAATACAACAAACACTGACTCTACCGACCGCATTGCACGCGGCCATAAAAAACCTGTGGAAAAAGAAAAGGGAGATCAACGAATGACTTGAAACTATTTTTAAATACTACTCTACCTATTGGGCATTTGTTTAAAAAAATATTGCCTTCTGTAAATCTATCGAACCATTTTTATTAACCATTATTATTTGAGTATTATAAAAACAAAATTTCCAAACATTATAAAATTCGAAATGAATAAGAAAAATAAAATATTATTTATTAATATTGGAAGTAATTGTGCGTAATATAACTGATTCGAAAATATAACTGATTCGTTTGTCAGAATGTTAACTTATTTATATTTTCTAAGTGAAAACTACTACGCGTTTCATAAACTCTCGAGACTGCCTGCGAAAATCAAAGTTCGTTTCGTAAACACGCACAGGTGGCATGATATGATATCGCGTGCTATACCGCGGCTTTCGCGTATAACCTTGTGTCGAAAACTGTTTATGTTCGCAGCTCGGACATCTACGTTGAATTAACAAAAACTTTAGCAAAGGAACGACACGTTTCATCTTTTCCTGTCGCGTCTTAATATTTTCAATACAGTACGAAATTTACTGCTTCGGTTATATTACATCGTTCAAAAAAAAAAGACAATAAAAATGCATTCTTCGTTAGAATAAATTCAATATTACCAAAACACCATGAGAAGCCATTGGTTGAACGTCGTGACGTCACCAGCTTATTCTTCCTTCCATTTGAAGTTGCCAATCGAACTATCTGTAACAAATAAAAATCACGCGCTTAAAACAAATCTGTCTAAATAAAGCCCAATTATATCCCAAACCCAATCCGAACTGCGTTATAAACTCAGTATCTAATCCATTAACTCGAAATATTAAGTAATATTGAACAATCGAATAGACGAACGGCAAATAACCCCTAAATTATTTAATTTATTCTCGCCATGTTTATAGATCGTTAATTGCAAGCATGACAATGCAAAGAATGGTACATGGTACGTAATAATTATAGAAAATACACTACAATAGTGATAAAACAAAGTTAAGCAAGATTACGAACCTCAATTCGCGAGATACATCTTCTCCGTCCGGCGTCCTTTAAGGAAGTAACGATGCGCACAGGTGGCTTCGGTCTGCGCAGCGGGAGGGATCGCTCGGGCCCAAGCGCGGCGTATTTGAATTCCAAGAAAGGTTTCGAGGCGAATGTTTCCTCAACACTATCAAAAACTAAATGGACACCTGAAAAATATTTTCAATGTTTCGGTTTTAGCTCAATGAGATATTGTTTTATTTATTGGAACAGAGTTCTAAGAATCGCTTTTACTTGGAAATTAAAACAATCGACGTGAATGCTTTCGCAGTAGTTTGAAATAAAATTTACCGTATCGTTGAATTATGTTGTTATATATTTTATTGTTGGAAAAATTTATTCTTAAAAAATTATGTTTTTCGTTGCTGGTATAACTGTTTGGTTTATTTTTGTCATATCAAATGTGTAGGAATAATAGTGTATTTATTTAATTGCATATAAACAAAATAGGTTACGGTACGGAATATTCAAACGGCTCGTGGCACGCTGCCCTATGTCTTGACCAGAATTGCCTGCGATCGCCGATTCTCGCACTCAGCTCGACGAAAATGTATGTTCTTTTTAGCGCTATGGCGTCGTTCGGTCCGCCTGGACCCGCCGCCAAACAACGAACGAGACGGCCGAACCTACACTAGTCTCTTAGTGCTAATAGTAGTAGTAGTGGTGCGGCCGAAAACTTAAGCCGTAGGCTCTATGAGGGGTCTCTCTCTCTCACACACACATGCACACACACATTCCACACCCACAAATGTGAACGTATATATTATACTAAATATTATTTCAATTATTTGTATGATTGTTAACAATAAATTATTCTACCATGACAAAAATATTCTCGAAGTCGAATTTATTCTATTGTTAACCCATTGACTGCCAAGCATATTTAGAGCGCCTTGCCCTGGGTGCCATGGTTTTATTTTAAATAATACATGAAATTTTACAAAATATAATAATATTAAGTTACCGGTATAATATTGTAATGGCATTTACAGTAATTTTTATTGAAAAAAAAACACTAATAATTCTTAACTCAAATGGCCATTTGAAATTAATCTAAAATTGCAGCACACACTACGAGATAGCTGGCAGTTTTGGTACACGCGCTTACTACGAGATATCTCGTAGTTTTGGCAGTCAATGGGTTAAATTATGTTGTTATATACTTTATTGTATGTGATACGAATCTGTGGGTGTGTGTGTTACAACATGGTAGAGATATACCTACAAGTCATGTCTGTGCCCGCGAAGTGTGAACGATAGATGGCAGCAATGAGTCAAAGTTACATTGGCAACCTAGAAGAATCTTATGCGAGTGCATGTGCCAAACAGAAGCAAGCAAAACCAAGAAGTAAAACACAGTTGTAATTGTTACCACAGTGACTCTGTACACTTATTTCGTTTGAAAACGATCTACTCCTCCGAAATACACATTCAGTACAATCGTAACCTTACGAATCGCAGTGCGCGTAACAAGATTCATAAGTGATCACGATCGAACGCTTGCGTTCCGGTGACAACCCATCGGTGGCATATTTTTTTTTTTTTACTCCGCGGCTGTGCAACTTATCACTAAACGTTCGCAAATAAATCCGATAATTTATCAAAACGTCTGAAACCGGTCTGAATAATTATTCAATCTCGTCGAGTTGTAGCGTGCCACGGACGTGCATAACGAGCGTCGACAATCACCGCGGCGAGATAAATTTTAATTCGCGCAAAACAGGGAGTTTTAATAAGCGAGCAAGGGGGAACAAAAATCATGTCAAGTAAATCACCCCAATCGACCTACATATCGCGAGGCAAACGACGAAATGTGTCATTCGTCATGGTGATTGTAAAAGCTTCGGACCTCGTGCTGGATTTTCGTACAAAGAGCCAACCCTTTTCGCTTTGACCGTGCATTCTGAGATTTCGCACAAAAGCGTGATAAACCTTGAGGCGAGCAGAAACCGCAGGAGTGGACGTGGCTGGGCTGATTGTGTGTGGGTAAGTAGTTGATTCGACTTATGAAGCGAGATGAATTCAAATCTACCTATTAGAACACGTAACGATAGTAAAAGGAGGATGCGTTTGAAGCGCTACGTAAAACCTTTTGTTCTGTTCTATATTTAGCCATCTGTGGTAATAACTGTAACTTTGTGTTACTTATTTAGGAAGTAATATTAGGTTGGGGAAAAAGAAATCCATTATTTTTTCGGTAGATGGCTGTAGCGATCGATATTTCGTAAAGTATCGATCAAACAATTTCAGATTCATGCTCGTTGTCAAGGTGACATTTCGCACTGAACAAATTCTTTTGCTGTTTTCTGTTTGGTCCATTCAGTTGTGAGTTACGAGGTGTTAAAAATGGAAGTCGACAAAGAGAAAATTCGGTACATTTTGTAAGAGTCGGCACTACCTGCGACGGGACGGCGCCAGCAGATGGGCCTCTCGAGTGGTGGTGTGAATGTATTTTTAGTGGCGGGTTAATGATGTAAGGAAAAGGATAGGAAGCGTTTCGTCCGGGGCCTGCTAGTGGACTCGTCGGTAAGGCATCCTAGCAGGCCCGTGCCTTAGACCTGAGGGATGTTGAAGTTAGGAAAGGGACCGGTATAAGTACTAATCGTACTGTTTCCGAGGACTTGCGGGAAAGTCGGTCTTGTAGGTCCCTCTGGTGGTGGAGCGTAGGAGGGCCGCCACATATTTATGGTTGCGAGTGAGACTGATCCGGGTATGTTTGGAAAAGTGTGACCGTGGACGAATCTTGGGTGGTCGAAAGAATGTTAGCGAAGAGTGTCTGGATTATGTCTAGCGTATGTTTGAAACCGAGAAACTGGGCCGTGGGAATGAAGTCTACGTGACTGCGTGATTGGAAGGGATGGATGCGAAGATTTTGAGTGCGAGGGAAAAAGGAATGTATGTGGAAGAAAGATAGAGCGATTGAGGGATGTGCATTTAAGCGAGTGAATGTTCGGAGCGCGGGAGATTGTGTGGCAAGAGGGCAGTAAGGAAAGAGAGTAGCGAGGAGAGACATAGAGTGATTAAGAGTATTGTTTAGTATTGTTAAACTTCAGTTATTATTATTTTTTATTGTTATTGAATAAAACCATATAATTCCCGCGCCACAGAGCTCGATTATTCTGACAAAGACTTCAGAAAGTATTAGTGTCTTTCGTGTCTTCTGTGACTTCCGTTCTTCCGTACTTCCCTGACTTCCGTTTTTTCGGTTCTTCCGTTTTCCTTCCGCTTTATTTCCGTCTCTCTCTCTTTGTTTCCTCCCTTACAATTTTACAATTTTTCTTTGATAAAGGCGAAAATGCAAGCCAGACGGCTGAAATTGTGAATGGTGTTTATGGTCCCGATACCGTAATAGCTAATTACGTGCAATTTTGGTTTCGTCGATTCCGTTCAAGTATTTTTCATCTTAAAGATGCACCTCGCACAGGTAGGCCCTTTGTCAAAAATGTGGATAAAATCACAGAGATAATCGAAGTTGACCGTCAGGTTAGTAGTCGTAGCATCGCCCAGGAGCTAAAAATCGACCATAAAACACTGTTAAATTGTTTCACGTAAAAATAATGGATTTCTTTTTCCCCAACCTAATATATTTTTCACGTATTCGTATTATTACTAGACTGCGCGTGTTTGTGTAAATGCATATTTTACACACTTCTTGCATATTCCTCGCACATTCTAATATACATTTGTCTTACTTTATACTTTTAATGTGACTTTTACAAGCAAACCACCCAAATGACGAACGTTAATTTTGGTGAAATTTTGATATTTATAGAACTGGAAAAAATATATGATACCTATTTTTTTTTTTTTTTTTTATCCGCAAATATTCGTGTTGAAGGAATGAAAGCAGCCCTCAAACGTGGGGTTGAAAACCCTGTTTCAGCGAATATCTCGGAAACTACTAGGCATAGATAAAAAAATTAAAAAACGCTAAATGCGTGGTTTTAAAAGGCCAATTATGGTAGAAACAAATTTATAAAAGATTCATTTGTTAGTCTCGTGTAACACAGTTTTAAGCAACATGGTATTTTGTAGGAACCTATCATGTTGTTGAAAGGTTAGGTGTATTTCTTTCAATACGATGCATATTTAACCTCTTTTCGAAAACGTAACTTCTATTACCCTAAATCCCAAGGAAGTTCTCTTAACCCTTTCGCTACCAGGGGCGTGTATATACGGCTTTAACCCCTTGCACTACTTTCACGAGTCTGACTCGTGATGAAAATTTTGTGCCAAACTTGAATATCACGAGTCAGACTCGTTGTTACGCTTCCATGTCAAACATGAATATTACGAGTCAGACTCGTTGTTATATTTCCATGCCAAACATGAATATCGCAAGTCAGACTCTAAAATATTTTTTAAACGTTTTTGATCCAAATTCATTTGAATTTCCAAAGAGATCCATCGCGTGAAGTAAATACGAGCCTTCCGCGACCATTCCGGCGGCCAAGTTTGGCACGGTTTTTTCAGAGTTTCGGCGTAGTGCAAGGGGTTAAAAACGAAGTAGTCGCCTGATGGAAACGTGCATAGACGTTTTCTGTACCATAGAAATATTTATATTTTAATTTCCATATGATCTGCCATCATTCATTAAACAGTATACTTAAATTTTGCTATGTATATTTTTGTTACGTCAACAAAAACTGTGTCGATCAGTATACCAAGAATTGTTTCAATTCTGAGGGCACCGTAGTGAAAGGGTTAACACATTGACGGCCTAAGGAAGTATTTTTATTTTTGTAAAGTGAATAAAGAAATTGATTTTTAACCCTTTGACTACGGCAGATTTTGAGACGCGTCGGTCGTACCACACGGGTAAGAATCCATTTACAATGTCACTTTCGTCTAACTGAAATCAGATCTATCGGAATAATGATAGATAAAATATTCAAAGCGCTTAAATGCGCCCTTCGTGTCAGAAAACCAAACTGTGTCGATCACTTGTATGCGCCCTACCTTAAAGGTTTATTAAAAAATAACCAACGGTTCAATAGTTATAGCTATTTTATACAGAAGTAATTTTGCTCGCGAATTACAAAAAATCGCCCGCTACATGGTGTGAGTTTGTCAAGGAAACACCCGCTTAACACTTTACCGATCGGTTCATTCGAGCGCGGATACATCTCTAACACCGGCTCGGTTTTGGCTATCGTGCGCAAATATAAACCCTTATTCTTGCAACTCTGTTTTTAAATCGAAATTCGTGAGAGTGCTTGGTATATCGTTTCCCTTATTGTAGGGTAATTAAATTGAATAAAATTTTTAATTTTCATAATGTTAGTATTAACCCTTTTAGTGCCGGAGGCCGATATATCGGCCCTCGCTGCACTGGCGAGAAGTGCCAGAGCCGATATATCGGGCCGCGCCTTGTAGCGCTTTACTATTCGCATTGCGGGAGAACTCTATCTCAAAATAAATTTATAATACGTTATAAATGGTCTAATTTCATTATGAGAGAATTAAAAAAAATAGTAAACATAATTTTGTTTCAGCAATGTTATATTACCTATAACTATTACGTATTTCGGAAGTGATAATCCGTCCGGCGCTTACCATGTACCTTCGAGTTATTTTTTATTTTTGTTACGTAATATTATTTATCTTGTTACAAAATATATTGGAAATGCAAAGTATATACTTTGTAATAAATGGTCTGTATAAAATTATGATGAAAAGATGACTTTCTGTAAGTGCAAATACGTTTTGTAAGAGAGAACTCAACTTTTACTTTCTTCATGATCTTTTATACCTTTGTTATTTATATAATTTTCAATGAATTTAGAAAAACTAGTGTCATTGTTTTCTTCTCTATTTCGTCCTTAATATACTGCTTTTCCAATCATGTAAATATTGTTTCTTGTTTGGTTTTTACGAGCATTTTCTCAAACCCTGCAAATCCGTGAAATTCGGCCGGTTGTTCTCGCATAGGCACCTCTTTTTCGCCTGGCACTAAAAGGGTTAAGCAGCAAGCGGTAGATAAACGTTGGCTGTAAAAAGCCGATTAATAGGCTCCCGGTCGATGAGCGTTGATTGCAAAAAGCCGATTAATAGGCTCCCGGTTGTTAAAGCGTTAAGATGTGTTAATAATTATGCAGCGCTAATTTAAAGGCGATGCGAAAAATGCGCGGCCGTCGAAGTGTTAAGTGGGGAAGCACCTCGACGATATGCATGTGGCCTGCTTCAACCATTTCTCTACCGCCATTTTCTAACGCGTGATAAATTCATACGCCTCTGTTTCAACGAATTTGCAAAAAGGTTGAAACGATGTTACCGAAATACGTTGAACGATCGGTTAGTGTTCCAGTATCGTGGCGATAGATCAAACGTAAACGTTCCGAGTCACCCAGCATAGTTTCCAGTTGGGATATCGGCCAAGATCCTTTAGAGCAGGTGAGACACAGATTCAACCCCTTCGAGTCTCGGTCTTGCCGGCAGAAGAGCCCTTTTGCCCTTCACGGTGAAATTGGAATTTGATCCGCGCCCATGATATCTAATAACCCCGGTGTCTTATTTATCGACGAACTGAAATTCCAACTGGAATGGCAAGAGTTAACCAGAGAATTCTCCCGGTATGACCTCTCCGGTTTCATCGCCCCTCTCTCCTCCTCCTGAAAGCGGAGACTGCTCAACTTACGGCCAGTACCATGGATATTGGTTGGTTTGTTACTTAATGCAACAATAACACGGCTCCTCGAGCCGGAGTATTGAATAAGCTGGAGAATACCTGGGTGACAGTTTGGACGGTACCAACGTTAGATAACTAAATTATACTGACTTGCGTTATTACTTTATTACTAATTACTCGTAAAGTTGTTACAATTGAAACGAACCTTGTAATATGTTGGATAGGTACAGTATTGTGCGAATTAATACGAGCAGTGGTTAGTTTGTTTCGGATATAGTTTGTCGTAAATTGAATTTTAAACAGAAACTTTGAATCGTGTGATTTTCTTAATCCTCTATGGGACCGTGTGACTTAAAAGTTACAAACTAATGTATCTGTATTTTAAAAAATTTATTTTATTTAGTCATCACTGTAGTATTAAATTTAATTACTGTATTTCTGCAGTGATATCACGATTCATCTGTAGCAATTATTAGTTTAAGAATTTTCCAACCAAAGCGAAAAACTGTAATTAATCGTAATTTTTGCTCTGATAAGTAGATAAAATTCGGGCTATAGAGGGTTAAATAGTTTTCCTTAACACTAGAACTACCGACGAATAAAGCATACTTATTTCTACCGAAAAAATCATAATGAAAGGTATATAAAAAAATACGCAATGGAAGGGAAACAGAGGTTTGTCTACATTTTTAACAGAAAATCACGGAAAATTGCCTGCGAGATACCATAGTCGATTTATAAAATTTCTGTAAAAAATTAGGAATGTGTTATTTTCACCACTTTGGTGGCTCTAGTGTTAACCCTTTGCACTCGAGAGGTGACTCTCACTCACCACTTGGATCAATGCAGCGACTCGAATCGCGTATAATATAATTATTTTATTTCAACTTTTCGTGTATTTTTACATTATACAAGACTTAATATGGAATCTTAAGCTTGATAACTTTGGTTCGTGCGATATTTTAGAAAGCACTCGTCAAAATCCATTCTCTGTTCCTCGGGACAAATATCGCAAAAATGTGTCTTTCGAGTGCAAAGGGTTAATTAAAATAAGCATTTGTAACCCTGACGTAGGTAATAAAATAGTTATATGAGAGTTTAATCTTGCTTCTTAATTCTATTTCTGTATGCTGTTTTAATTTTTTTGATAGATAAATCTTGAATATTTATGATCGATTAAACTATTGGTGAAACTAATTGTAAGTATCAAAATTAGGGAGAACAGAAAAGATCCTCGAACACTGCTAAATCAGAAATTTTGTCTAATAGATGCAAATCATCATAGTTTATTCACTATTGTTCAACAAAAAAGATAATTTCTTCGATAAAACAAAACTCATATTACGCAGATACAACTGAATTGCTCGTCGAATCTGTTAACTTCGTATAATTTATTTTACAAACAAAATAATCTCACCCTAATGCGACTTAACTCTTTGCACTCGTAAACTTTTTTAAGTTTCGGAGGACTGTTATGAAAACTTGAAGTGTTATTTTGAAAAAAAAAAAAAAGAATGTTACAAATGTTTGCGATTTTTATTTATTTCGTTCATTTGCTTTATTTTAAAGCAACAAAATATCTGAATTGACGATAAATATGAAGTTTAGCATGAAACTTATCTTCTGAAGAAAATTAGAAAATTACACATGACGCCATAGCGGTTCCAGCGGAGTGCAAAGGGTTACAGTACACTGACAATTAACGTTTATAATTATTTAGAATTTAAAACAATAAAACGAATCAAATATACCACAACGTACTTAACTAAATATTGAAAAAAAATAAGCCATTATAATTTACACTCTAGTTGAAATAAAAACTTCCACCGCGCAACTCTGCTTATTGAAAAGTAAGCTATTCTAATTTACACTCTAGTTGAAATAAAGACTTTATTATTACAAAGTAAGTATACACACGTTCTGCACAGGACGAAGGACACAGAGAGAAGTAGGAAAACTAAAAAAGAAGACGAACACGCGACAGGAATATGCGCACGCATCGCTAGCCTCGACACCAGCATGCATAGAAATTTACAATATCTCAACACTAAAAATTTCAAAATTATCCAAAGTATTGGGTTGAGTAAAAAGTTGGTTCGCGTTTCTTCACAAGCATATAAAGTTTTGTTATTTTAATATCAGACTTACCTAATCAATGATACATGCACCATTTTGTTCTATGACCTTCCGCCATCTACTTGGTAACATAAATATTCCTTTCCCATAAAATTGTTGCGCTTTTTCATTAAAAAATTCAGATACACGTGTTTTAACTTCGTCTATGATTTTAAACGATTTTCCATCAAGAGAATTTTGCAACGTTCGAAATAAATAAAAATCAGATGGCGCAAAGTCCGGTGAATATGGTGGGTGAGGTAAAACGTCCCAATCAAATTGCAGTAACGTTTGTCGTGTCATCAAAGACGTGTGCGGTCGTGCGTTGTCTCGATGGAACACTATTCCTTTTCTGGATGAAAGTGAATGCCGTTTTTCCTGTATCGCTGCTTTTAGGCGATGCGGCTGTTCCCAATAATTTTTAGAATTAACAGTCTGATTATTTGGTATGTGTTCATAATACAATATTCTGTGGCGGCCATCCGACGCTCCACCACCAGAGGGACCTACAAGACCGACTTTCCCGCA
>SMSQ01021399.1:67445-139131 GCA_019453375.1 Ctenoplectra terminalis | reverse complement strand
TTTTTTTTTTTTTTTTCTATTAAACCTCAACTTTTTATCGAGTTACGCAAATGGTTCATAACAGAATACATTAAGTAATTATTGTAAGAAAAGGGAGGACGTCTCGGTTATTCAATTAAACATTGTACAGTTTTCGAGTGAAAGTTTAAATTGACGCGCACTAGCTTCGGCGATGAGCGTACTGGATTAAAAGAAGAGGGTTAATGGAAGAAATGTTTTTCAAATGAAACTTTTAATGTGTTCGACGGTGAACGAGTTTAACGTCAACGCGAGACTTAATATAATACGTGTTGGAAGGAAAAGGAAGTTCTAATCAATATTTTAGTACCGAAATATGTAAATAAAATGACCATAAAGTAACATTACCTGTTGCATAAGATTTATCCATTTATTATATTTTTGTTTGCTTCGATAAAAATGTTAGAACCAATTTAATTGCTTAACCATGTCATTTAATATTTTTAAAAATACTAAATTTTAAATAATAAGTATATTGAATCGTAAGTTTACTAATTACTAATACTAAATTTACTAATTACTAATATTAAATTTACTAATTACTAATACTAATTTTAATTTCATGTAAAAGTGTCCTTATCCAATATTTTTTTCACAGAATAAAGATTTGGTAAAATGTTAATATGAAAGATGTAATAATTTTTTAACTTATAAGAGACTTTAAAAAATCCGAAGATTTTTTGTCATGTTATTGTTCATCAGGAATTCAGAGAAATTTTTATAAGCTTTTTAAATTACTATTGGTTGAAGCTACATAAGATTCTTTTTTTACCCTGTATAATCAGAATATTGGTAGTATAAGAAAAAAAATACGCGACTATGGTTTCTCAGCTTGATCTAAATACCAGCAACTATTTATTAACATTTTTTTAACACTATTTTTTAAAAACTTGGGACCTGTATTGATCCTTCTTAAAAATCTTCGGATTTATTCTTAATCCACATATATATTCTTTTTCAAGTCTTCAATGTTCTCTATCACTCTACTATTATATTTTATTACCATACCATTGTTCTGGTTTCAAACAGCCTATTTAAGACTTAAAAAGAAAATACATATATAGATTAAAAACAAATCCAGAGATATTCAAACAGAAGCGACCATGCAGCTTCCAAGCTGTTAAAAAACTGTTATAAATAGTACCAAAGAAGTTCACGGTTTAAACGGAGCGTAATACGCTCTCGAAAATTAAATATTTCAGTACGTTTTACAACGGACGGAACTTTCGCTGCTAATCGTTGCTCGAGTAACGTCGAAACCATAGTTCATCTTCCTACACACGCTTGACTACCAGTTTAGTTCATTAGAACAGATTACAATACTTTCTCAACGAGATATTACCACCGGCGATATTACGCGCTAGGCGATATTAGATTCACTTACCCTATCCATAAACCAAGCAGAACATACGCTACCCCACCGTTCAATGCATCAAGAGTTACACAATCGTTCAAGAATTCCCACCAGTTTATCACCAGCCAACCCCAAACGTATCAGCAAAACAACCACCAACCCCGAGACAAGGCCTTCGCTCCTCGAACGCATTCATCCACCCCCTCGAACGGTCCTCGCGGAGGCTATAAAACGATCGATCGAGTAGAGGCGAAAGTGCGTTTATACGCGCGAGAAACAAGCCTGCCAATAAATATTCCCCAATCCGAGCTAACGACCGTTCGCTCGAGCTACAAACGGGCCGAAATTCCTGGAGGACCCGTGTCACGGAGGCCGCTATCGTAGACGCTCCGCGACAAAAACGGGGAGGAAAAGGACGGGGAAGCAGCAAGCTTACTCGTGGATTTCAGCCGGGCACGTCTAATTGCGCCTGCTGATTTATCGGCCGCGAAGTGGTTTTCGGCCACGGCTCCTGGTCGGAGGGGTGAACTGCCAAAACGCGCGATAAACGACAAAGAGGAGACAAACGGGCAGCGATGGCGCAAGTCGAACGGGAGCGAGCGAGACGGTGCTTCGTGATCCGACTGGTCGGTAGCCGTGTAAACCGTCGGTGAATCATGGGTGCTGAGACGGGACCGTGTAAGCTCGTCTTCGTGGTAGACGGGAGGGCACTTAACAATTGCTTAAAATAACCAGAACCGCGCGGACCGTTCGGTGGAAATCGTTTTGGCGCTCCTTTTCTTCAACTTGGTTTACGGATTGTCGTTGGATTGAGAGGAAGTGGAGGGAGGAAAGAAAGAAAGAAAGAAAGAAAGAAAGGGAGTACGGGAGGAAGGAAGGAAAGAAAGAAAGGGAGGAAGGAAGTTGGAATGGATGGAATCACATTTTAAAGCGAAAGGGAGTGAAAAAAGAGGGCGAGGGTCTCGAAGAGGATAAATAAACGCAAAACACGGACCGATACCGAGAGAGAAATGAGCGAAGAGCGGGGGGATAACAGGGAGGGTTCCAGGCGAACAGGGTAAATGACGTAGGGAAATCGAGAGGGAAGAAGGAGCAGAGGAGAGCATCGTGAGTGGTAGCGCATAACGTAGGACCCGCAGCTGCGGGAGGTCTGCGCTCATTTTAGGGAGCCCTTTACGAGAAGGAAAACAGTGTTACACGATATCACGTGAATATATTATTTCGACGCGGACCCGTGTGTCTTCTTCTCTTCGACTCTGCAGCCTGGCCAGCTGTAATATATTAAAAGAAAACAGGCACATTTAGTTTGGGAATAGTTATAGTGGGCGAGGGGTATTGTTTTGTAACGGTACGGAGCACGTGGGTTTTTTTTCTTTTTTTCTCTTTTTCTTTCTTCTTCTTTTTTTCTTTTTCAACGGTGTTACCAGAGAAAGAGAGAAAAAAAGAACGAAAGAGAAAGGAATTTGAGTTCGTTTCTGGATGTAGGAGCACGCGACAGAGATAAGGTTGAATTCGTGGCGGTCTCGAAAGAAAGAAATAAGCTGGAATAAGCGAGTACAGCTTTATGGAAGATCCCTTTGCGATAATAAGGGCATTGTACGAGGAAAATACAAGGAGAAGCAGCTTGGNTTTGAGTTCGTTTCTGGATGTAGGAGCACGCGACAGAGATAAGGTTGAATTCGTGGCGGTCTCGAAAGAAAGAAATAAGCTGGAATAAGCGAGTACAGCTTTATGGAAGATCCCTTTGCGATAATAAGGGCATTGTACGAGGAAAATACAAGGAGAAGCAGCTTGGACGACGATCTTATGGATGCTCCTCTCTCCGTGGCAACTGCATCGTGTCTCTGCTGCTTCTCTGAAATTGCATTAATTTATTTCTTCTGTTCAGTTTTCTTCTTCTTTTTTTTTCTTCCTCTTCTTCCTCTTTTTCTTTCGCCGACCGGTAAAATATTAGCCATGCGACAAACTGACAGCGCTACTTACCTGACGATATTTTTCTTCTCGCATCGCTACGGAATATATACCGTGTAATATCGGAGATTGTCGTATCGGACGGACGAATCAATCGTGTGAATTAATTACATTGAGTCGGACGGCGTTGTTCGTCGTTGATTACTCCACGGTTAATGACGTTTCAGAGTGTGCATGGGCGCACGCGAACGGACGATACTATCGCGAAGTTATTGTTGTTTGTCATCGCAACAGCTTCCATTTAATTATTCTGATTTAATTATCATCACTCGGTAGAGAATATTCCTCCTCCTCCTCCTCTTCCAAGAAGGAAGGCAGACCAACGTCATGCGATCCTGCAGGATTGCATTGCACAACGCGGGTAGTTCTGGCTTGCATTTTCACGGAAACAGGATTACAGCTGAAAGTTATTTAAGTTTTTAGTAACGACAGGGAATTTAACTTGTTTCGGAGTGCCCTCTTAATATAGCCACTGTGCACCAGGAAAGCGTAGCGACAATGATGAATCACGTTTCACGAGCGAAATCAATTCCCGAAAGGAATAAAGGCGATGGAACGAAGAAATAACGCGAAAGAAATAATTTGGTGCATTTTTGGATTCTAGCGATTTACAGATCCATTTATAAATTTTTGTTTCCTCATTAAATAAAGTTGCAAATGCAACAAGAGCTCCGAAAGGATTGATTTCTTTAATTCTGTTAATAATCTGATTCGCTGTTATTATATTTGAAAGATAGATTTTTATTTTTTTTATTTTACTATTTTTTGTTCATAATTAATAACTAATCGTAACTTTCGTGTAATAATTAATTAATAACTACTGTAATTCGAAACTTTCTGAACTCCAGAAAAATGTTGTATGTTCAATTAAACGCTTCAAATATTCTCATAGCTATGATTTAACTTAACGTACATAGAAATATAGAAGCTGAATAAAAGTACAGAATTAATACAGGATAATTTCTTTATTTCTTTATTTCTTTATTTTAATAAGACTAAGATAACACAGTAAGTCAATTATTTTACAGTCGACAAATGAATCTGTGAATTACTACATCGTCTATAAACACAATTTAAATGATANGATTGATTTCTTTAATTCTGTTAATAATCTGATTCGCTGTTATTATATTTGAAAGATAGATTTTTATTTTTTTTATTTTACTATTTTTTGTTCATAATTAATAACTAATCGTAACTTTCGTGTAATAATTAATTAATAACTACTGTAATTCGAAACTTTCTGAACTCCAGAAAAATGTTGTATGTTCAATTAAACGCTTCAAATATTCTCATAGCTATGATTTAACTTAACGTACATAGAAATATAGAAGCTGAATAAAAGTACAGAATTAATACAGGATAATTTCTTTATTTCTTTATTTCTTTATTTTAATAAGACTAAGATAACACAGTAAGTCAATTATTTTACAGTCGACAAATGAATCTGTGAATTACTACATCGTCTATAAACACAATTTAAATGATAGATTAAATATATTTAAATTATATCAACGTATTAATAATAATATTTGACGACCACTGTAAAGGAGCTTATAATTCACCATAGATCGTTACACACTTTCCCTAGCATGACAAAACCTCGTTCCACGACCAAACTGTCTAACCTCGAGTTGTATTTATATCGATAATGAACAGAAGTACCGTTTTCCTACGACTTCGTTCCAGATCGTTATTTTTATGTGATCGCAGAGACCATCGATTTCGCGCTTTCTGTTCCTTTTTCCTCATCCTTCGTACCGTGTTACAGGATCCCTGCGGAGAATCACTCGACTACGTTTCTCTTTCTCGTCGTGAATATTAAAGATCAGTTAAAGAATTGGTTACGCGACGGTGTAACGAGGATTTCAGTAACCATCGCGACTATTACTGGTTTCTTGCGGCTCCGCGGGGTTTTTAGCCGCTTTAAAGTGTCCCCCGTGAGAGGCAAAGCCGCGCTACACGATAGTACAGGATTACGCGGCACAAAAGCGAACGCCTCGCCATGCATTTTCATGAAAACAGGATTACAGGCGAACTTATTTAACTTTTCAGTAATCGTACGCCCGCTTGCTCGAGCAACCTCTGCTTCGAGGGTAGTATTCTCGCGTGGACGGTTAAAAAAAAATTGATTTATTCCTCGGTGTAATTTTGTTTTTCTCAATTTGGTGTTAGAAAAATGTGTTCTTTGGTAAAAATATGCAACGTAATTCAAGGAAATAAAAGAACGAAGGAGATTTAAAGGGAACGACGTAGCTTGAAACGGGGATCAGGATCTGGATAAGAAGCACTGTTCACAGTTTCGTATAATGCAAGGGAGGAAAGAAAGGAAAAAAGGAAATAATCGTGTTAAATTGAAACGTTAAGCCGAAAGATTTAATATCGTACAAACAGATTCAAACATGTTCTTTAAATTAGCTTCCCATTACATCGGTGATCTGTAATAGTTTTCTTTTTTTCTTTTCATATCCTGTAAAAGGAAAGAATTTAACAGAGAAGTCGATATTTTTCTTTCGCAAAGATACACTTCGTATTAATTTCCGTTTCTTCGTTTCTTTATCCAGAGAGGTTCCAATTTTCTTGTACTTTTCCTTTAAACGAACCCGATATTGGTTATAAAAAAAATGTAAAATTTTATGTCAGCCAGTAAATTCGATTGAAAATCATTCTGTGTTAAATAATCATTTCATAATCAGTATTTAAAGGATTGAATTTTTTCTTCGATAATCTATTCATGCTTTTGTAAAGCTTTTCATAATTATCTACACTATCGCTCAAAAATTTTGATACGCGTGCTCCTGGAAAGATATTCTTCTTTATAAATATTAGTTATAATATTTACGCTTAACTTTTCTTACTCTATGTATCCATAAAAGTGTAAAAATACTTCAAAACTCATATATATCCTGTGATACTTCGGTACAAGGATGAGAATGCTACCAGACATTAAACTCCGTAATTTCTATTCGAACATAAAGCAGAAACTCTATACGCGTACCCAATCTTTAGAACGATAGCATACTTAAATAAAATTTAGTCCTATAGACACCCTTTATTTATTTTGGACCAGAAAAATCACTTAAAAAGAGACATTCTGAAAAAAGATCACCTCTTTAAACAACCTTCTAGAGAATCTAACACGACAGTACGAAATTGCATTCTATTCCTGTTGGGCTACGACCGCTTGCCGGTTCATTTTAGGATAAGCAGCCGGGGTTCAGGATCGTGTGATAAAGCAACGACGCGAATATTTACGATAGTAGTGTAATTGGAAAAATAAAAAAGAAAACAGAACTTTAATCTGGCTACAGCTAGTTCGTAGCGGAGGATAATAGAGCAGGCTAGTTGCGTCCAATATTTTGTCAAACTCCATTGTGAACTCTGTTGTTGGAAAGTGTGTGGTTCCGAGTAACTGGAGCAAACGATGTTCGTCGAGTAATGAGATTTTCTTAAGACGCTTTTCTTTTTTAGCTGTAACACAGGGAAGTTTAAGTTGCGTGTTATGGATGAGAGGAACAAAAGAGCAGAGCTATGTAAATTTGTTTGCAGTTGAATCGAAGTTTCTTTGTTAAGATCATAAAAAGTGGAGCACAAATTCGAAGAATGAGGTTCGTTTTTTACTTTGTGAAATTCTCTGAAATGTTTCTTAGTTACGGTGGAAAGAATGATATAAGGATATTAAGTTTATTATTGAAAGTTGTCACGATCTTTGGGAAGAACTGTATTGGCACACTTATGTGAAATATTATTTTTTATTAATCCTTTTTTTTTAGAAACTTGATTAACCTTTTCACTACGAAGCACTTCACTTTAGAAATAAAAACCCTTTTGGTTTACAGATCGATATAGTTTCTGTTGATACAGTAGAAATATATTATATAAATTTAGGAATATTGTATAATGAATTATTGTATAGCATGTAAATAAAGATAATAATAATTCAGTGCTATAGAAAATGTCTAACAATACGTTTTTAGCTGATTACTTATTTTTTGAGAGCGCATATACACTTTCTTCTGTCTTTCGCAATGAAAGAATTAAAGTTTATTATATAGAAAATATGTACATAAGTAGACGAAATGAATATTCGTTGTTATCTAATAAAATATTTAAATATTAGTAAAAAAAGTATCTCATAAAAATAGAATTCTAAAATATAGAAAAATGTCTGAGAATTCTTTTATAATTTTACAAGAACAAAAAATACTGATTATTAATCAAATTAGAAAACATTCCCTAAGACCTGCAAAGAGAAATTTATGCGATTAGATTGATAAAACTAACCAGATTTATTTACGATTTAGTCAAATCTAAAAATATTCGTCTCAGCGACTGAGACAAACTTAACTCACAACTTCCTAAAATTTTTCAATGCACTTTGAGCACAAAATAGAAAGTTTACTCGACGTGTAACGAAAGAGGGAAGGAAAATGCGGGAACTAGGTTCTCCGAAACTTTTATCAAAGTCCTCCGAAACTTTTGAAGTTTGTTGAAGTGATTGAAAGAAATTTCGCTGGCTAATTAATCAGTATTTTTAAGAAGCCTTTAAAAACCAGCCAACGTGACGCTTCAAATCGATCCCTTTAACAGAATTTTGTCTTAAATATTTGCTATGCACAAACGAAACTGTTTTATAGTTACGATCCTCGTAAAAGCAGCACAAATTCACGAAATATTTGCCTACGAGTACCATACATGGTTGTATGACGTACAACGTCCATCCGGATGTTACAGGTTGCGTGGAAAATCGTCTTCCGGTGTATACGTCTGTCGTAAAAGCGTCTTCGGCATCGTGCTGCCGGTTTTATGCTCACGAATCGTGCCAAAGTGTTGCAATAAAGCTAAAAAATACAAATGAGATTCGCATCGTCTCGGTACACAGGAACGTTGCTTTCTTCATTGTGTAGTAACAGTAACAGCTTTCGACAAAACGACACTGCCGCCGGTGAAATCTTCTTGCTTTAGTCTGTAGTGACGATTTCATCTTCTACCGTTCCTGTTCAAGTTTTATTGCGATTACAATAGTGAAGTCGTCTTCGGTTAAATCGAATGTAAGTAGAATCTTGAGTAAACACGGTATCGTACCGGTTCTATCGACTAAATAGATCTTGAATTTTTTTTATCGAGTTCAACGTTTCGCGAAGATTTTGAAAGGTGAAGAGAAATCTGATTTTATTCCTTTTGGGAAGTGGAAAATTTGTTGTTCAGTATTGTAAAGCGAAGTTTGATTTCTTAAATATTAAATTTTGGTGAACTTTGATTTCTCAAATATTAAAATTTGATGAACTTTGATTTCTCAAATATTAAAATTTGCGGAACTTTGATTTCTCAAATATTAAACTTTGGTGAATTTTTGATTTCTCAAATATTAAAATTTGCTGAACTTTGATTTCTTAAATATTAAAATTTGCTGAACTTTGATTTCTTAAATATTAAACTTTGGTAAACTTTGATTCCTCAAATATTAAAATTTGCTGAACTTTGATTTCTCAAATATTAAAATGTGCTGAACTTTGATTTCTTTTAGATTAGATTAGATTTTTTTTAGAAACAGAATTGGAACCATAAGCTTTTGTCCAAATATTTTATTTTATTTCTATATTTCATTTACTTTAAATTATCGAAAATTATCTAAAAAATCCAAACTTTTGAATCACTTTAAATCATAAAGACCAGCAATTTGGAAACCATAAAGAATACCTTAAGCGCCTGCAATTATACCTATAACAAACTAACAAAACAATAATATTCGTTGCAGTTATGTGCACGCATTTCCCAATTCGAAAAGATCAAAACCTCCCATCGGGCTTGAAAACGTAAGCCACAAAAAATTCCAACATAATTCGATTATAATCGCCCCACCGTTCTCTCCCCAATTTCTCTCCATCAAAAAAGGAACATCAATCTTAACCATTCAATCCTCTCGCCCATTGTCGCGTTACAATCGATAATTCATTTCAAACCTTTAGATATTCCAATGATTCGGATAATCATACGACCATCGTTCGTGTTCGCGTTGGTGGCGACATTCGAAGATCAAAAAGAGAAGAAGTAAAAAAAAAAAGAGGGAAAAAGAAAAGTAGACTCGTGCACAAAAAGAAAGGGGGAAAAGGGCTCGATGATCGAAAGCTCGGAGAGGAGAACTTATTGCCGTGGCGGTAATGAAGCCAGAGGCACGGAAGACAAGCGGGCGGTGTCTGTTTGGAAAGAAAACACTTATTAGCAGGGTGGATCGTGGTTCTGGCGAGGGCTGAATTTAAATCGGTACACGTGGCACGTTGACGGTGGCAAAGCGTAGAAAAGGAAACGGCGCGACAAACGTTGGAGAAAACCAGCATGGAACGACAACGCGGATCTAGCGGAGAACGCAAATCCAAGCGTGCCCATGGGATCTATTTTAATTACGCTCGGAGAAAATTTGCAAGAAAAATATATCGTAACCGTGTGCTTGTTTGCGCCGCGCGGGGAAATAAACGGGTGACTCATGACGGTAATAAAGACGACGGAGGAGATCTCGTTCGGGGAAGAGAACTTTGAAAATCGAGTCCTCTAGGTGCTCAGCTCTCGATGTTCTCGCGATACTCTTGCGCTCCGGGATTGCGTTCCTTTAATGACAATAGAATTAAGTCTTAACTCGATCATGCCCGCGCTCCAGAGAGATCTATTTTAACTGCGCTGAAACAGAACGACAGAGAAAGTTGCAAGGAAAATATCGTTGTCCTTCTTGTTGAAGAAGGGAAGAGTATCGCGTTGTTTCGTCAGAGACGATGTTCTTTTTCGTTTTGACTCGAGGAAGTAACGAGTTTCTGTGCGCAGTATCTTCTATTGTCAGTTCAAAAGGGTGTTCTCTTTTCTGTTCATGATGATTTTAGAAGGATAGATTGAATTTCTAATAGCGAGGAGAGAAGGGTTAGAAGTTAGGCGTCAGTGATATTAATTTCTAGCGTTGCTTATTTGGTGTAAATTTGAAATGGAGTGGTTAAGCATATGTTCTGGTGTATAAGTCATTGGACGCATGTATGTTTCTTAAAGTAGGCTTTCGGTAATATTTTAAAAAGTTTATATAATTTATGGTTCTCTATCACGTTAATGATAAATGGTAGGTTCTATTTTATAACTATAATGTAACCTTTTCTGTATCCTAAGTTTGTTCAGTGTCCGATGACTTATGGACAGGAATGCACCTTGAATATATTGTACATGGAGCGTATTTATAAATAGAGAATATATTAGCTGTGATTTTAAAAAAGAAAGCTGAAAATTTTGTTTTGGTTTCTTTAAAAAGTTAAGAATTTATTGACTCTGTTTTAAAGTAAATTATGCAGGAAACTGTACAAATATTATGCACCACGAATAGTATTACATACCAATACCAAAGAAATAGATTATCATAATTGAGTTTATTTATTACGTCTTTTAAACTCGATTACATTATTTTGATTCATCGCGGTAAATTATAAATTACAGTCACTGAAACAGTACTTTTAATTTAAAATATTAATTATTCTTGAGTGAAATAAAAAATTTAGGTAAGGGTTAGGAAAAATCATTGAAAAATTAACAATAAATACTGTTGTTCTTACATCATGAGTCATCCTAAAAAATAATGTTGGTTATAAAAGAAATCGGTAAGGTAACAAATATCGATTTTACGATTTCTTTTTTCTTTCTCATTCTCGGGTTTAAATATAGCTAGAAATCACGTACCATTGTTAAAATTGTAGCAGTTATTTTCAACGTGAGCACGATTAATAACATGCCCACGGACGTGGTTACTTGAATTCTTTATTTCTTGTCCCATTATAATGCGTTTCCTTTTATTGTCGCGGACATAACGAGTGCAAATAATTGAGACGATTGTAGTTCCCGTTGTGCAAGTTTTGCGTGCGTACCATGTCGACGAAACTCAACACGATCCTGAAATCAATATTACATTCGCCGTACAATGGAATGATGTTGGCGTATCGTAATAATAATGTTCCGATAACGAAACGAGCTTTATAGCTAAACCTTTTCAGTTATTACAAATACCGTAGGGGATTAAATTCTCTTGTTATCGTGAACAAATCTTAACAAACACGCGATACATAAGATATGTCTAGTTGTTATAATATTAAATCCGATAAAAAATCATAAACTATTAATAATATTATTCATAAATTCGTGTACTTGATTCTAAGTTTGCTATGCTTTAAAAGAACCGTTAAAATAAAAATAAAAATTTCTACGTAAGTTTCATTTTATTTATCTTTGTTGAATATGATGCAAAAATGATATTTCACTTATCATACTGATATTAATGTTACTTATGTATCATCGTAGAAATAATTTGAAATTCATTAGGTATAACATGGTGTGTTTAAGCTACCTGTTTAAATATTAATGTCACGTAAACAGAGCTTTGTTATTATAATACAAATATGTTTATATTTACCTTTAAAATCGTCTATAAATGTGCAATATATACAATTTTCCTTAACAATAATATTTTTTTAATAAACTGTTTCACGTCTGAAAATTGGAAACAGAGTTTCTATCTTAAGCTTATTAAGGAAAACGATTTTGTATAAATGATATTATATATTAATATTAATAATATAATATTAAATTAATATAAATAACTTAATAATATCATGATATATCTATAAATATATCGCAGTAATTTAAAGAACATTCAAAAAATTAAAAATCAATTCAACACCTTTAAAAAAATCATCATTGCTAATTAAAATTCACAATCTCTCCAAGTACGCGTTAAAATACGAACAATAATCGCAATAAATTCTTCGGTATCCAAATAAAGCTGTGCGTGAAATGTTTAGCGCGAGAACGAGGAGAGAACAAGGTAGCCGTTTCGTTTTAAAGGAACAGAAAGAGTTCAGCATTGTCCATTAATCACTGGCGGATAATTAAATTGGGATAGCTTAAGATTTCGGTGCCTACAAAGGATTCCCATAGGAGCGACCAGAACTGGCTTGGAGAATTCGATAAGAGGAGCCCACAGGATTTCGGAGAGGGTGCACAATAGTGAAGGACGCTCTCGACTGTAAAATAATTAAGCTCCACGAAGCCCCTAATCGTTCCTGATCTTCTTCCGACGAGTCGATTGCCGTTCATTCGATTAATCGTGAAGAATTCAATTGTCCATCCTGAAACTTTTGTGCCCGGCTACGGGTTATGCGCGAAAATGATGCGACCAGGCTTACGCAGTTTTAAGGATTCGTGATTAAAACATTTCCATGGAACCGAGGGACATCAAAGAAAAATCTGCATCGCTCCGATTTTTCGTAGAAATTTACGATGCTTCATTAACAGACACGCGAATCGACGAATATAAATTTTTTAAATATTGGTATTATTAATTTATTTGAATAATATCATAAATATTGTGTATTTTTTTTTTTTTTTTTTATGTAGATGGATTTATGGTTGGATAGTGATTACTCGTTAGTTTTGAAGTTTAGAATCTGCTTTTTCATTACGTTTTTATTTCTGCATCTTTTGACTTAGTTGTTTTATTTAGAAAGCTTGAAGTTGTAAGGAGGACTTGGAGAATTTTCGATTAGAGTATTTCATACCGTTGGAGAGCAGGTTGACAGAATACTCATGGGAGCGACCAAAGTTAAGGATCGAAATTAAAGACGCGTGGGGATTGAAGGAGAAGTTAGTTCTACAAATATTTTTCTTTAACGTGCATTATAGATGCCGTAGCTTGTAGTTTCTAGTTTCAGGGATTCTGAAACCTAAGAAAACGTTATAAATTTTTAAGTTACACGATCACAAGCATACGATAATTATAACAAGAACCAATTACAAGACTTTCGATTTTATTTGAAGTACGCTTTCAAAATTTGTAATACCTTTGTTAAAATTAACTTCTATAAAAATTACCACGAAAAACATAATAAAAGAATCTTTCGCAATCAGTGTTTAATAATATAGAATAGTACAAAATAATTACGTTAGATTACACAAAGGATACCACGAAAAAATATAATAAAAACACTGCAGACTTTTCTATAAAAATTACCACGAAAAACATAATAAAAGAATCTTTCGCAATCAGTGTTTAATAATATAGAATAGTACAAAATAATTACGTTAGATTACACAAAGGATACCACGAAAAAATATAATAAAAACACTGCAGACTTTTCTATAAAAATTACCACGAAAAACATAATGAAAGAATCTCTCGCAATCAGTGTTTAATAATACATAATAGTACAAAATAATTACATTAAATTACACAAAGGATACCACGAAAAAATATAAGAAAAACACTGCAGACTTTTCTATAAAAATTACCACGAAAAACATAATAAAAGAATCTTTCGCAATCAGTATTTAATAATACATAATTACATTAAATTATACCAATTTTACCACGAAAAAATATAACAAAAACTTATCACTGCTGATTTCTCTGCAAATTTATATATCGAGGAGTATAATTAAAAAAACAGAAGCTACATAGGCAACTGTTTTATTCATTAAATATTACAACGACTATTATATTTCAGATTTATCTTTATATTTTTACCTATTACGTGCGTTCCATGTTTATGCCTTTGATTTTCCCATAAATGCACAAAAATCCTCGGTCTACTTATTCACCATCAATATTGAACATCTCGATTAAAGTTTTCGAACGCCAGAGAATAAGTTTCTTTGACAGCAATCACGAGTCAAACTATAATTTTTACGCAAAAGGGCCTCGATAACGTAGCACTAATAGCGCGACAGCTTTCGGTAATTAAAGTTCATTACACGCCCTCCGGCCGAAGGACAATCTGTCAAAACGGTTAACGCAGCAAACGTCAAAAGGGAAGTTTCGATCCTCTGCCCCCTTCTAACTCGGCTCTGCCAGCAGCCCTCCATCTCCGGGAACACGTTAAGCTCGCGAACTCGAAGGTTTTTGCGAGACACTCTTCAATTTATTATTACCCAGCAGAGAGCCGTGCCACCTTCTTTACCGGGGACTACTTTCGAGGTCCTCTTCGGCTTCTCTCCAGCTTTCCGGATACACTACCGACTCCCTTGTTACTTTCATTTTATCGTTATTCCCTGTTCGCAAGCTGCGTCGACCTGATGCCAGCTGATGTTGGAGGGTGGGACGTAATTCCTCGCGGGATCGGCTGGAGGGTGACTCTTTGCAGAAACTTTGCGCAAACAGTAGTAGTAGTACGATAAATTTTTTTTAATTGACGATCTGACGCTTCGCGATCGTGTATTAACTTGATTTACAGTTTTTAGAGCTAAGGTAAATATTGTTTGGTCTTATCGTTAGCTTGGCTGTTCTTGGATGTTCTTTTTTTTTTTTTGTTTTTTTAAATTAGATGTTTGAAAATAATTATCCACTGGTTACAGAAACTATTTAGTGTGTACGAGAAACATTAATAGGAAAATTGAGATAGGAATTAGAATAGTTATTAGAAAGTATAGTGTCCGATAGGACAATACGATGATTGAGAAAGGTAGATAAGAAAGCAAAGAAAAAATAGAATATTAAAGACATATTGCTGCTTGCCATTCATAGTGGCACAACTCAAGAAATTGAAAATTTATTTTTATTAAATACAAGGTTTACGCTAGGTTTCTATTTTTAACAAATTAATAAAAAAGTCCAGTAAATAGTTAATAATTATAAATAATAATTAATACTAATTAATAAGGTCTGTATTTAACATTTTCAGAAATGTAAATTTTAAAAAGCCTCTCTAAAATCTGTAGTTTTTACGATGTGCCATTATCCATGCCAATATATGTAAAAATATAGAAATAGGTTAATAGTATGTAGAATAGTGATGTGTGTTGGAATTGAAGGAAATATTATACAAGATAACATAAATTAAGTGTGAAAAATTTTTAAACGCAAGAAAAACTTATCTAGACTGGCTGAAACCTATGAATACACCAAATTGCAAACACTATAGAAATACTTTGATTAAATTATTGATTCGAAACCATGATGTACGTTTTATTTTAACTATAGAATATTGTAGATTAAGAAACACTTATTACAATTCATTATTTTACCTCGCAAAATAGAAGCTCTGATAATCTATTCACTTCTTTATCAACATTGTACACATTCAGATATCGATAACACTAAACTTATCATTACCTTGCACAAAGTACTTCTTTTAACGCATCATAAAAACACAATGCTATTACATCCTAAATATTTTATTATCCGAATAAATCTCAGTGTCCACAACCAACTAAGTAACCAAACAACGCGTAAAACTTAATTTTCTCTACGATAAAACACACAATAAAAAAAAAAAAATTTAATCTTTATCTTCGAGTTGTCCGTATATACCAAATAACTCATTTCTCGTTCTCGCCATTGAATCGTGTTCCACTCTATACACCTACAGCAGAGCTTCCGTCCTCCTTTCACGTGCCACCCTTTATCCACTTTGTTCCCCAGACTGGTACGGGCACATCGTTTCCTCGTCGGTTCTCTTCAATCCGATTTCTCCTTCCGCGGACAATTTTTCGGCGCGATCAGAAAGGTCCTCCTCCCATCTTCTCGAAACATTTTTTTCCTGCACGAATTAGCAAAGATTCGCTGCTCGAATTCCTCGACATCCGGCCAGGCCTCTTCCGGTCGCGTTGTTACCTCTCCTCCCCCGTTCGTGCTCTTTTGTAGCCCTGCGCGATATAAAAGACCACGTTAGATGGTCGGAGAGGAGAAAAATGTCCCTCGATTCGTTTAATTGTGACGTCTAGCGAGATAAGGAACCCGATAATGGTGATTGATGCCGCGCCACGAATCTCGAGCCCCTTTTCTCTCTCTCGAAAGGAAGACCTGCGAAACGCCATTGGCCCTCCAGTCACTGCGACGATTTTCTCCTCTGTGTGTGTGTATGTGTGTGTATATTCGTTTTTACCTTTTTTCTATTTTTCTTTGTTTTTTTTTTTCCTTTTTTTTTTACCTTCTCACCCTTCCAACTTTCTGTCTTTTTTATTTCCTTTTCACTCGTTTTACGAAACGGCGAATCGAAATATTTTCGAACGATAGGGATTCGAACGAGCGCACGGGAACGACGCATACCGACGGGCGATATATTTTCTTGCGCGCGAACGTTTCTAAATAAATATACGCGAGGAGACTATGCAAATACAAATATCGGCGAAGCGATAAATTCAGCGTAAAGCTTTGGCCAGCGTTTCGACGTGGCGCCGTTCGATCCTCGCCGATCGCGAAAATATTGTCCGAATCGATTCTCCTTTGAATTGCCGGAATCGGTCAACCGAGCTGTAAGAACGTTAGCGTTTTCCACCGTCTCCTCGCCCCTGGCCGCTCCGTTCGTCGTTTAATTGATTCCATTATTTTCTATCTGGCATCGAATGAATTTTGCAGAAGCTGCCGGTTGCCGACGCCGCAATTGAAAGCAAGAGTTCCTTGGCCGAGCGTTTAACGCGATTCGATTAATTGATTTGTCCGGGCCACGATGCACTTGACTTTCAAAGCAACTTTAATATTCATTCCTCATTAGAATGCGGGCGAAATCCGATAACAACGGGGGCACAAAGGGCCGCGCAATGTTTAATAGATTTAATTGAAACTACTTTCTTCCTGCCGCAGGGAAAATGCGATTCTCGATATTGTTTGCAAGAATAGAAGATTTTTCGCGTAATTGGAAGTGGCGTGTGCGTGTATTTTTTTTTTTTTTTCTTTTTTTTCGACGAAGTCGTAATTCGCCCTTTGTCGAATCGAATGGAATGGAAAAGCTACCCGTTCAGGATAATTACAGATTTTTTCCGGGTAACGAGCATCACTTTTCACCTGGTTTGTTCGCGTTCATTAAAAATATTAATTATTTCGAGCTTGTAGTGCTTTCACTGATAGGAGGAGCAAATTCGTAGATTTGTTTCTTTAAAAAATTTGCGAGCAATCTTTGATTTGATTCTGATTTTCAATCATTTTATTTGATTTGTCGGTGATTTATGATATTTTCTTATCGATAATAAAATGTTAATATGTCAACTCTTTATTATGAATTTTCTCAAAGTATAATTGTAATGTTGGTTAGATTTAACTGCAGTCAATTTATCGATAACCTTTTGCATTATATAACTATAGTCCGATAAAAACGTGATTATAACAATAGAAATGATAATTAGTATCTTGACTTAACCCTCTATGACCAGAATTTTGTTTCCTGATTAGAAAAAAATGATTTGAAAATAGTTAAACCCATAATTGCTACAAACAAATTGTTTGATATCAGTGCAATAGTACATTAACAAAATCTAATACTATAATAAAATATAAATATATAAATATGTAACCTTTAAATCACACTCTTTGCTATATCCTAAAAATTATCTAACAATTACAAAGAATCTTTTTTTTTTTATACATCAAGATGCCCTAGAAAATATCGCTCAGTTCTGCTCATTTTGTCTCAAAATTTCCGTATCAATTACAATTATATATTTTTCAATCGTTCCCGTTCCCATTCTCCCTGTCGTCTCGTTAATCTAAACCTCTGAAACGTGCAACATTTTCTATCCGGTCCTAATAATAATCAATCAATAATACAATTCCAACGACTCTCCAACAAATTAACAATTTCCGAGAAATCAGACCCACCTCGTTCCAACCCAAACAACTCGCTTGCTCTCTCAAAGCGTTCCCTTTATTCAAAGAACAACAGGAGAAGTCGTGCTACACGTGTCACGTAAAGTCAAACAAAACGCGCTCAAGATCGAGGCAGGTATTCATTCGTTCTCGGAACACAACGGCGGGAACAGCCTCTTGGTTCGGTGCTTCGTATCCATAAGTGAATGGAAATGATTTCGGAGTCGAACAGAGCCGAAATAGCAGAACGACGGAGTCGAATACTCAAGAGAGAACCAGGTAGAAGTGTCGCGTCGGTGAATCGCGGGACAATATAATCTACGCTCGGGTGTATAACGTCGTTGAGAGAGCTAAGAACAACAAAAGATCGCCAACAAAAGAAGGCAAGACTCTAGAGGGACGGAGCAAAAAGCTAGCCTGGAGTGCATAAAGGCAAGAAACGTGGCGGAGGACGTAGAAGAATTACGAAGGATACGAAATTGGACAAACTGTTGGATATAAAGAGGACCCGCATATCGCTTCGAGTCATCGAAGAATTTGGCTGCTCCAGGCAGTTCCATAGTAGGCAGCCAGTTTTGGCGAACGTTTCACGTGCCGTTTCGGATATTCGTTCGTTATTTACGGGACACGGTTAAATTGTCGAGCCAAGGAACTCGCGGCAATTTCCCCTCTCCAGCTCGAGCGGCTCTTCGTTACGCTCGTTCTATTTCGATAAATCGCCGGAGAACGAGCTTTTCCAGCGAGCTTCGAGGGGTATCAGGGCTAATTCGAAATAACGACGGACATCCAGCAGTGTCCCGCGCAAGAATACGCAATCAACCGTGATTGGAGTGACGAGGAGATCCCTGGAAATAAAATAGCGACCGTGCGTCGCGAAAAGTTCGAAACGAGATCGTGATACGTCGTTGTTAGGGAAATTACTTATTTGTATGCGTCGAGTGATGGTCAATCGTGAGATTACACGTATACTGTTATCAAGAATATCAACGTTGGAGCAAAGGATAGCTATTTCGGAGTGTCGATGAAAGTAAGAATTCACATCGAAGAGTTTACATTTGGTTACATAGAAAGTTGAGAAGCCGAAGGTGTTATGACCCATAAACCGTAGTTCGAAAGTTCGAGTCTCAGTCCAGTGAATAATATAATAGCGTCTCGCGCGACTAAACTGGAAACCCGTTGCACAGATTAGGTCCGATCGGATGCAATCTCGGCGCAATCAGATCAGGTGGTTCATCAGGATCAGCGGAATTCGATTCTCCTAGGTGATTTAGCGTTTTTCACATTAAAATGATAATACGACGAGACACCGAATTCGATTTTCCTTCGGTTAAATACAGCGGCTGAGGGGAAAAACATTGGATTAAACAGGCAGAACCGATCCCCGCTTTAACGAAGCGGAATTTCGCGGCCTGCCGTGGCTATATTAACAAAATTCTGTCGTTCATTACGCTAATGAATACAAAATCGATTGATACGTGTATATCCATAATTAACCGAAACCAACTCAATTTCGAAGTTGGTCCGTCGCGGGACGGACTCATTCAATTATCGACAGCCCATAAACTCGAGCGTGCCCTATCGGTGTGTACACCGTAATTCCATAAATTTGATAATTACAAAATACAGCTGATACGGTTAATCACGCGACCTGGTTTAAAACAAACCCGTATTAACAGAAACGTGACGAACGGTACACGAAGATGGTAACGCGCTGCTCACGTTCGAACGAACCGGCGAAAAGAAGCTGAACACCGGACACGTCGAGTGTTTACATGACAGATAACGAAACTAACGAGCCTAATCCAATTTTAGGGCTCCCCTCCTTGACTTGGACCCGGGTTAGACAAAGGGCACGGCAGAGAGAAAGGAGGAATCTAGCTTTTGCCCGGACATTTTCTCGCTACAGTCGAATTTCATTCGGTAGCTTTTCTAATTCGCGTGGAACGCTCCTTGTTTTCCAGCCAGCTATGTCGTCTCTTTTACGACGTCTAAGGTCGTTTTCGTCTATTCAACTTCCAATTGGATCCGGTAATTGCCGTTAAAATTATCCTCCAGCCCGTCTCTCCTCCGTTCGCCTCTCCCATTCCTTCGGCTCGGTCCTCGAACAGATCGATCCCGTACCTGAAATCTTGTACATAGCTCTCATTGTCTCTTGCTCCACTATTTTTAGTCGACTCTCACCTTTCTGGGTTAGCCTATTCGAAGACGCGTATTTTAACACGTTGAATGCCACGTGGGCGGTTAGTGGCCCGTGATATTCGATGGTTATGAAAGTTTTTATTAGACGGATATAAATATTGTTTACAATAGGTTTGCTTTTCGAATAAAGTAAGCGGGAGAGAAGTTTAAAATATCAGGAATTTTTCAGTACCTTTCTTTTTCTTTTTTTAATTAAGTATTGTAATGTAACTTCTTTGTTTGGGTTTGAAGTACTTTCTGCTGAATCCCTGAAGCGCCATCCTGAGTGAATTCTTATCTAGGCTCTAGCTTTTGGAATTAATAATACGTTTCGTGTATTAAAATCTTTGTAGCTTTGGAATAACGTGTAATGTAATTATTCCACAACGGAGTTTATATTTTTTATTCCGCTACGGTCTCCACCGAAGAAAACTTAATTAAAAAAAAAGTGTATCTTTGATCGATTCATAGCTTACAAAAGATTGAAATTAAAATGGTCCTTAATTTTTTGCAATAAATAAATGACCTTGTATCGTGTATCTGAAAACTGCATGCATATAGCATTCCAGACTTTACTCTTTCTCAAATTTTAAGCCCGAAAACCCTCCCAACGATTGACTTAACCTTTTCTCAATTTTTTTTACCGAAACCCCCGCGATGATTGCTTCATCAACTTCTCCCGCCTTTTGTAGATTTAATTCGACCAGGGAAACTCGAAGTCGGTCGCGGAAGAAATCAAGCGAACGGTCGGACGAAGAACGAGGAAAGTTGAGTCGGGCCGATCAAACGTGGCTGCAATTAGAAACGGCTAATTGTAAGTAAGCGACGAAAAGCGGCGCATCCGAACGGCTTCGATTCTCCCCGTTGGCCGGCGACGGTGTACGCAGGCAATAAAGTAGTTAAACTAAGTAACTTGTTGGGCCGGGGTCGGGAGTATCTCAAACTATCCAATTACCGTTCAAAGATTCAAATTACGCGCACTTGTACGGGAAACGGAAATTTGTTCAACTGGACGAGCTTCGTTTTGCTCCGGCGCGGTTCGGCCAGATGGAGTGTGCTCTTCTATTTGTTAGGCCCCTATTGACTTGAAAGTGTACGGTCGGAAAGTTCGATGGCAGGCAGACATAAATCTGTACGTGTGATTGGAACAAAAGTCGCCGTAATGAATATTTAATTATGTTTCGTTAACGTGTAGCAAGTAGCTGGGTTCAAATTAAATGGTTGAATCAAATAGTAGGAATTGATGTAAGAATTGATCGTAATAACAAACGAATGAAAAAGAAATTAAATAGTTGCTGGAATGGTACTGGATAGTGAAGTTCAGGGAAGGTTGTTAGATCCGAAGCAAAGATTACTTTAGGAAGCAGTTGGCTATAATTTTTTTTATTAGGTTATCCCATAAGTAATGACGCTGATTTTTGTTACGAAATATTAGGACATGCGATTACTTTTAATCATCGATATATCGACCGTTACTTTTCGCGATCTTTTTCCATCTGTGAAGTAATTTGATGGTTTATTTAAAAAAAAAAGTGTTGGATGTTCTCAATTTTTTCTAAGGTCGTCTTTGCCGTGTGTGATACAGCGATTGAAAAACTAAAAATTAGAATTGAAAACTCGTACCACGTTCGCTACAACTAATTACTACTTATTCCAATTATTATAACATTTTGTTAATTGACAACAAAAATTCTATAATAATGGACATTTAAAATGAGCATTGAAGAAGATTTTTAGGTAAAAGCATCTCAAATTTTAGAAGAAATCCAGAAATTACTTAGATAAAAAATCGTAGAAAAGAATGGTCAATACAGTCATGACTAAAAATGAATGCAAGTATTAATATCAAGTATTAACAGTGAAAATTAGCGTATGGGATGACCTAATATAATCTTCTAATATAAAATTATAATAGTATGAACAGTTTTTCTAACGATCTCAATGGATCGATGCTATTTTTAAAATAAATAAATAAATAGTGATACTAGTAACAGTGATTTATAGATACTTTGCCTATCGACTCGTGTTTTCTTTATTCGATGGTTTAGAAGTGATGCAGACAATTATTTCGGATTGCTTTTTAATCATTTTTTTAAATATTGAAAGTAGAAACTTTCTTTCTGAGCATTGAGTACTCTGAAGATGGAACGTTTCCTGATGTTATTTACAATTTAAAAAAGTAATAAGTAATTTATTTTTGGTAATTACACATATTCTATGGGATAATAGAAACATGAATTGAGAAAGAAATATAAAATTATATTGAAAGTTGTAATCGTAGATGATAAAATGGCAATTGTTACTTTGTACCATAAATTATGTTATCACCAAACGATAGACCGGTTAACAAATATAACGAATGAAATTAACGAACGAATCAGCAGTACATTATTAAACAACACATGTGCGTTGATTGTTTCTGCAATCGCTGAGTTCGATAAAGAAAGAACCAGAACGAATAAAATAATCGAGAAATTTTCGCTCTCAAACTGACCAATTCAAACATATTCGGAGCAACGTTTTCAATTCAACCTTCTTCGAAACAATCAAACGAAAGTTAAATCACAGTTTTCGTGCTGAAAACGTATCCATCTCTGGTACATCGATAGCACACCGTGGTGACATCATCGAGACGAGAAAAACAGACCGTGACTCTTGTAACCAAACATATGAGTCAACCTCCGATTCTTCTTTAAAATTTCGCAACTGAAATACAAGCACGCGTTTCTCGTCTTGTTGCTTCTTCGTTGCCTCGATTTCTTCAACCACCGCAAACCACCATCGAATAGTAATAAAAATCTTTCTATCAGATACCTCCAATTTAACTTGGCCGAGCCAAGTGCGCCGAAGAACTTAATAAAGTGAAGTTCAGTTGGTAGCTCCGTCGTTGTAACAAAAGTTCATCGGTTCCCACCGAACAAGTCTCTTCGCATTGATATTGTCTTGGAAGTTTGTACGATTATAGGCGGGTGTAAACGAAATCTTACGATTCAAATGGAACCGTGGCCGTAACACTGACCGTTTCAATCTCCACCGCGACAAATTCGATCACAAGTTCGATCATTACGGTTGAGGTCATCCCGAGCTCGAGGCCCGAGGTCCGGTCGTCATTAAGGGTTGAAAGTTTCCAAGCAGGTACTTACGTTGCCGTAACACCGTGCTTCGTTGGTATTGGTATTGTTTCTGGATACGCGCGCCGCAGTTTCCTTCTACGGGTACATAAATTTCACGGCAGACGAAACAGCTCCTTTGGAAAGTGAACGAAAGAGAAAATTACGTTACACGAAAATAAACTCAGGGGAAATTCTGTATTAATTGGAATGAATTAATATTTTTTAATAAATTCCAGAATTGTTTCTGTGGGGATTTGAAATTAAAGTTGCGGAAAAGGAACATTAATTCTGGAGTATTTTTATATATTTAACACTAGATTTACGGAACCCGTCAATTTGACGTAGTTCTAATTTCGGGTTTAAGTTTACCAAGTATGCGAGCAGAAATTGTAAGCTCGAGATAAAATTTATATACGAAAAGTATACTAAATAAATCTCTACTAATAAAAATTGAACGATTTAAAGTAAAGTGAACTAATTATATTACAAAATATCTGTATTTTAATGTACCCATCAAAATGATCCAATCCAAGGTCCGTAAATCTAGTGTTAAATTTATTACATAGTAGTAGACATATACAACGCGATGAAATAGTTTGAAAAGGAGTTACGTGTTTGATACAATGAATTGGAAAGGAGGATATTTAAAATGGGCGATTTTCTATGCGAAATTTTTTTATTACACGATTCTGTACACCCTGAGGAATAAAAAATGTAATTTTATTGCATAGTAGTAGACATATACAACGCGATGAAATAGTTTAAAAAGGAGTTACGTGTTTGATACAATGAATTGGAAAGGAGGATATTTAAAATGGGCGATTTTCTATGCGAAATTTTTTTATTACACGATTCTGTACATCCTGAGGAATAAAAAATGTAATTTTATTGCATAGTAATAGACATATAGTTTGAAAAGGAGTTACGTGTTTGATACAAAGAATTGGAAAGGAGGATATTTAAAATGGACGATTTTCTATGCAAATTTCTTCTACAACACGATTCTATACATCCTAAGGATTAAAAAATGTAATTCTCAGTTTACCCAAAAATGTTAAAAAAATTACGAAAAACGCGATTCAAGCTAGAAGTATCATCGTACTTACATATAACTCATTTACTTACGATTAGTTGCAATTTTTTCGCATTTCAACTCGTATATTAATCACTTAAATATCCATATTGAGTATTATTTACAAAGACTATTGCACACTAGTTTGATAAAAATAAAAAGACAATAAATGCAGTAAAATTATGAATACACAAAAATTCTAAAAATGTTTCGAAATTTTAAATTAACGGAAATACTAGCAATAACGTATGACACGATAAAAAAAAGTAAAAGTATTCCTACTATAATAAATCCAAAAAGAGCATCGAAGAAGCTGTGCATAATGGTGGACAGACATTCCGCAAAGTAGAAAGATTTCTCTTACGAATCGATGTTTAAACACGTACCTAGATATTTAGAAGTTGTTAAAGATTTAAGCTCTTTCCTCTTTTTCCTTTTTTTTTTTTTAACGAAGTTGGTCTTGCTGTTATATTCAAGACACGGGCTTAACAGCGCGGTGTCGAGAATTTGCCGAATAGTTGAACTGTTAAGGTCGCGTTCTGAATATAGGAGCGTAAAAAGCTTCTGTTAAAGGTGTGCTTACGTCTGTTAATAACGTGTCCTGAATACGAAACGCGCTGTGCTTGTTCTTAACGTTTCCTTTGTACGTGAAAGTTTCCTTTGGAATCGGCAAATATGCTCGCGATAATTAGACTGTGTAAGACAATAGCAGTTGTGAGATTCTCTTCTTTTCTTTGAGCCGGTGTTTTAGTCGCTTAACAGTAGAATTACACCATTTTGTAAGTTCTTATACAAATTCTATAAACGTACCACGATACCTTTTCGGGAGTTTTTCGTGATTTCCGGTTATCCCTTTAATTCTTGCATCGAATCTTTAGGATCCTGTATTACGATGTATCTTTCGTTTTTCTGTTTTTCTAATTTCATATTCTGTCCGTTTTTATATTCGAGATAGATTATCAACTCTTGATAAATTAATATTTAAAATAATAACCTTATGATAATCACCCGAAACGAGCACTAATGAAAGAATAACAGCGCGAACACTGAAGGGTTAAAAATATAGATGAAGGTCTGATATTAAAGTTCCCTAAGGAAATTAAATAAATAGAATTGAAAGCGAAGATAATATAAAACAGAATGAAATAATTAATTTTTATTATTTTCCTTGGAAATCAATTTTAGTAAAATAATTTGGAAGGGAAGTAATCTTGTTATTTTTATTAAAATGGTAGAAATATTAAGGATTTTGTATTATACGTTAATTATAAAAATATCCGTATTTATTTACTCATATTTTCAAATACGACGCTTTTTATCACATTCTACATTTTATAAAACGAATAAAATAAATACGATAGGAATACAATTGCAAAAAATAAATAAAATAAATACGATACGAATACAATTACGTAAAATAAATAAAATGGTCCGCGAATTTTTAGAGCCACTGTAAATTACCAACATATTAAATTGCATTATTTTTTTTTAAACACAGTGTTCTGTTTGGTAACGCATATTAAATTACCGAGATCAATTTTTGTTTTCAGACACTTATTTTTTAGAGTAATTTTAATAGCTGACAACAAAATTAGTTAAACGCTTTACGAGCTCTTAAAAACGTCATGTTTAATATTGTACAGTATCGTTGCAATATTTGATGGAAGAATTTGCCGTTCATGTTGTAGCAACTTATCTCGCGGTGAATGAATTAATGATGGACAGTTTAGTTCGTGCAGAGCCGATAACGCAATGCTATGTTTTCTTCGATTGTCGGAGTGCTTTGATAAACTGTGTCATTTAATATTTATGAAGCAAAAATACGAACATTATGAGTCAAGTAATATTGTCAGTTAATTAATAATACGCTTTATCTGTTCCTCGTAAACGTTTCACCAGAAACTATAAATTATACAAAGAGTCTATAATTTATTAGTAAAATAACAAGTATTGTAAAATGTTAATTTATCTTTCTATAACCAGAATTTTGTTTGCTTATCAGAAAAAAAAAATTACAATTTATTACCTTGATCTGAAAAGTTTGAAGCTNCGCGGTGAATGAATTAATGATGGACAGTTTAGTTCGTGCAGAGCCGATAACGCAATGCTATGTTTTCTTCGATTGTCGGAGTGCTTTGATAAACTGTGTCATTTAATATTTATGAAGCAAAAATACGAACATTATGAGTCAAGTAATATTGTCAGTTAATTAATAATACGCTTTATCTGTTCCTCGTAAACGTTTCACCAGAAACTATAAATTATACAAAGAGTCTATAATTTATTAGTAAAATAACAAGTATTGTAAAATGTTAATTTATCTTTCTATAACCAGAATTTTGTTTGCTTATCAGAAAAAAAAAATTACAATTTATTACCTTGATCTGAAAAGTTTGAAGCTAATAATTTTTATAAATGAATTGTCCGGTATCAATGTAGCGATATAACAATCAAATTTAATAGTACAGTGATAAATAAATAAAATAAAACTCCTAAAGCATATGGTGTGTTAATTAGTGGCTACAGAGGGTTAATTAGTTAATGGAGCTCGCTAGAAAGCTATCTCAATCAATTACTAAACGGAATATCGAAATTAATTAGAAACAAGATCGTCACCTTTCAATATCGCAGAGAATAATGCTTGAATCATAAATTGGACATCAAATTGCTAATTGTGAAATTTTCATTCAATATCCCATGATCAGTCATATTTTATAAGTACTACAAACAGCAATTCTAAATGACCAATGATAAGTAATGAAAATTCTACAAGCACTACTGTCAAGTGATTAATTGCAAAATGAAAATTGATGAAGGCAGTATTAATATTTTCAAGCACCATAAGGAACACGGTTTCAATCGCAAGTTAGATAATTAATTATCTAAAATGTATATGATATAAATCGGTAATACATATATCGCTTATTTTAACCCTAATTCAAACGTATTTTTCTTTCATTAAACATTTTCTCAATTTTGAAAGGAATTTGAAGTAGCTGTTAACTGGAAATTTTCTTGTTTCAAAATTAGGACTTTTTTCAGTGGAACTAAAAATTACACAGTCACACGTTTTGTCAAAGGACCCAGCTTCTCGATGCGATGAGTCCTGTTCGACAATTGCAATAGATCATTTAATCTTACGCTGTTTTAAGTATTATTTTATTTCTGATAAATTTGAATTGAAACTCTCACTTAAAGACTATCTAGAAAATAATAAAATTCACGACTTACTTGGGTTCGTAAAAGAATACAAAATTATTACTAAATTAATATAAAACTTACATGGGTAACCTTAAGCTGTTGCTAATAACCTTGTAATCGAAGCGACATAAAACTAAAAAAAAAAGTACAGTTTGGTAAAAAAAGAATCTGAAGACCGTAGCAGGATTAAATATTACAACAAACTGAACAACACAGCCACGACATCAAGTCTTCACTTAACACTGTATCAACTCTTTCTCTACAAAAGATACACATGTATGCCCTCAGAGTTTAAACTTTGATTTAAATAATAATTTTTTATTACACAAGGTATCTAAATATTGATACGTATATTTATCCCGAATCGATAAAAACTATCTCAATCCGTATACGGAGAATTCTTTTAACTCCAATCAAGTCACCGCGAAAGGGTTGAAGATCACCTAACAGCCGCTGAAACTTCTTGAAAAACACCAAAAACAACACCGCTGTGTACCAGAAACAAGTAACCACGGGATACATTGAAAAACGATAAGCGACGCTCGTCACGTCGTAATCCAATTTCGTCGATGAACGAGAACAGCCTATTTAAGTCGGAAACGGATGCGTTAACGAAGACGACCCGTGACAGGGAGATAGAGGAAGACCGATACCTCTGGTTCTCCTGTTGCCACAGGCTCGAAGGCAAGCATCGAAGGATTAACGTGGCCTAATTCGAGCAGCTTAGAAGTGGCGAAGACAGGAAAAGAAGGGTCGGAAGCCGGTAATTCCGGAGGCTGCTTCGCAAGTACCCAACGGAGCCCGTCCCGGGAATAAAAAGCGACCTGATTATCCTTTGTTTTATCCCCGGGGAATCCGAGCGGCATCCCAGCGCGGGATTCGCCGCAGCCGAGCTAGGAAAAACTTTTTAAAGACCGCCACCGTTCCTCCGTGACGGCTCTCTCGTTCCGTGACCTGTTTCACTGAACAGGAACTTTCGGAATTTCGTTCCAACTCCTTAACCGTGGCTCTCGAGCTCCTTTCCTCTTTCTGTCCGTCCCCCTTTTTCTCTCTTCCCTTTTTCTTTCTCTTCTCCCGACGAGGAACTCCGCCGGAACGACGAAGCCGTCTCGAGAAGATCGAGAAGAACTCCAAGCCGGTCATACCCCTCCTTGGATCCACGTCGGAGATTTACCATAAGGAGGAAGGCAAACACGGGGGCGGGCGAGCACGTAGACGCGCCGGTGAATCCCATGGATCGCGACGCAAGGATCACGGGATCGGAATAAGTTTGCCACGGTCCGGATAAAGAGACACTTTTATCGCCGCAAAAACGGCCCATCCGCGCGACCGGTCGCCGTTACCGTCGCGCTGAAATTGAAGAAAGATTCTATTATACCTGTATCTTCATGGTCGTTATCGTTTAATGGATCACCGAGCGCTACTCCGAGGAACACCGGGGATTTTTGTCGTTGAAGAAGAGCACCGGAACTCGTGACGCTTTACGACGAGAAGTGCCGGATACATCTGATCGCGCAATTCTGCACTGTGACGAATGCCTCTGTTCCGGCGGATCTTAGAAGAGTTGTTCGCGTGCAATGGTTGCTCGGATCGATCTCGCGTCTAGGAGAAGTTACAGTATTCTGGGGCGTAATTGGAGAGATCGAGACTGTGAAATTTAGGTTAGGAAGGTAATAGGTAGGGAAATTAGTGGTTTCTTTGATGGATTTAATTGGTTCGTGTTTATTACGATGTTGTAGATGTTTGAAATACGAACACATAATATATCATGTTTAGAATTTAAGCATAGTGTACCGTGATTGATAGATCGATGAATGTTCATGAAAATTTATTTGTAAGAATAGTGTATTTAGATATTTTCTATTAGTTGAAGAGTGAGTTACACGATTTTTAACAATTTTATTTTAACAGTTGAATATTGATGAAATTGTATTAAGTATACAATAGTGCTCTTCGTGTTTTTATGAACATTTTTAGTATTTAATTCTTGAATTATTAAAGTTATTATTTTCTTCTAAATATTCAATCTTACGATATTATTAAAATTACTTGGCACTTACTGTCCTATGCATCATCAAACTTGATAAAATATAACTCTTTATTTCAAACAGGAAGCTTTATTCTACATTTTTAACTTATTTCTTTCAACCGGAATCATCGCGTTTCCAATACTGTCACTAATCTCGAGAAACTCGATATAAATTTGAAAATATCTCTGTTACATAAAACCGACTCGATTCGTTCTTTTCAAGCTTTCTTAAGTTTCCGCTTCTAAACTGTTCAAGTGCGAGGCTTCCTTTCCGCTCGGAATTACAAAAAAAAGGGGCGGAGGATGGTGTGTTTCCCTTAATCCACGACCTACTAAATATCTCCAGTCATATTTTCCTTTTATTTTCTTCGCAAACTAATTTCCCAGCGCTTCATAGAAACGGCGAGCAGCTATCTACCGCGAGCACCGCTTCTCATAGATACTACATCCCGCTCAGAAATGAATTCCGTACGTGAGAAAGAGAGAGAGAGAGTCCGGTTAAATCAGCCGCTTTATGCGCGGAAACCGTGGACTCGTTCGTCCGCTTTTATTTCAATTTCGCGGTACGTACGCGGCTTGTTAGGGGCGCTAAAGAAAAGCTCGAGAAAAAAGACGTTGAGAACGAGAAACAGAAAAATAGAACCGTGAAACAAGTACGCGTGTGTATGATACTTGCACTGCCGTCTATAAGACACGAGATATTTAGTAAGTTTGAAACGAGGAGAAATTTATGTTATAAAATGACGAACGTTGTGAAATGAAAGTTACATTTATCAAACGTTTACATTTTAAAAGCTAGGAATCGAACTTAAATTAGGTTCAATTTTTACGACAGTTTAATTCTCTTTAAATTACATAGTTTATAGTATCTATCATGTATTTTTATACGATATTACACAAATGACAGAAAAAAGTAATAATTCTAATATTTGGTAAATTATTTTTTTTTTCTAATCGCTGTTTAAATTTTATCCAAGTAATTATTTTATACAATTACGATGATTTTTTGTATGGTTATAATTTTTTGGTTGATGAAAACTGCCTAATTTGGAAAGGGTTTTCAAACGTGGGGAATATTAATATTTATTAATGTTTTATATTAATAAATTATGTTAACAGCAACTATCACGCGATTGTCTTTTTACGCGTAAAGAAAAATGACGGAACTGTACTAGTTATAACGTTACATAAACTAGGATATGGTGCACCTTTTTTTTTAATTAGATATTAAGTACATCACCCCATATTCTGAAGCCTCTTCGTATTATGAATCTTTTCTCTACTCTTGAATAATTTTCCAAAATTGTTTCTTCGACTTTGAACAATGCTTTCTTATCCATCTGTTCAGTCTCATCCCTTAGGTTTTTCATGATATCCAAGGTCCAAAATTATAGTAACTGCTTTACTATCTCCAATAATCTGTTCAATCATTTTAATCCCAGGTAATATTATCACAATACTGAGATACATTTAGTCAAAACAGTCCAACATATTTGGGTACATTTAAAAATACTCAAAACATTGNCGTAAAGAAAAATGACGGAACTGTACTAGTTATAACGTTACATAAACTAGGATATGGTGCACCTTTTTTTTTAATTAGATATTAAGTACATCACCCCATATTCTGAAGCCTCTTCGTATTATGAATCTTTTCTCTACTCTTGAATAATTTTCCAAAATTGTTTCTTCGACTTTGAACAATGCTTTCTTATCCATCTGTTCAGTCTCATCCCTTAGGTTTTTCATGATATCCAAGGTCCAAAATTATAGTAACTGCTTTACTATCTCCAATAATCTGTTCAATCATTTTAATCCCAGGTAATATTATCACAATACTGAGATACATTTAGTCAAAACAGTCCAACATATTTGGGTACATTTAAAAATACTCAAAACATTGAACTATTCTCGTAATATTATACCACAATTTCAAGTAAAAACAGAGCTGCACCGTAGTACAAAGTAGGGAGCGAAGTTCCACTTTTCTTAAAAGAATCAGTGCGTTATAATCTTAATCACCATTCAATTTAAGAAAATATATTTTCTAAAGCAAACACACATATAACTTTATAACATTCGGTATACCATTAAAAACAGCTAAGAAATACAAAAATATCTGCACGAGATCAAATCACCTTACTCTCTTCTCCGCATTGTCCAAAAACCTCTTTCAACCTACAAACCATCAAGTATCCATCGACGTACACCCAAGATAGTACATACGTATAAGCATGTGTTTAAAACTGACACAGAGAAAGAGAGAAAGAGAGAGAGATAGAATATAGAATATACTATGTATAAGAAGATAGTAGAAATTCCTTGCCACCTTGGGACTACCAGCAGGTTAATTACACGAGAGAATGCTGCTTCTGTTTACCACACCGGTTATTTGTCTTGCAGGTGTTATCAGCCAGGTGATAAGCACCCTTGTCGACCGTGAAACTCGGCACGCTGACACGAGCGTTCTTCTCGCTCTTTTTCCACTGCCTTCCGCACCCTTGTATTACACGGCGTCGACTTGGAGGGTGGCCTGTGCAGTCCTCGAGCCGGAACACGGAAGCCTTCACGGCACCGGAGGGAACGCGACGGGGGATGATAGAAGATGAGCGCGACCGGTGAAGGAGGAGCGAGGGAAGAGTGAAGGCAGCCACCGAGAAAGCTATCCGGAACAACGAAGATGAGATGGGATGCCGCGCTCTACCTACTTTCGCTGCTGCTCTTCTCGCTGGCCAATCTTTGTTGGGCTCTCGTCGAAACTCGAGGTACGTGCGAATTTTCGGACTCGATGCCTTCATACCGCGACGGCCACGTGATTAATTCGACCGATCGGGACGATACTTCATCTCGCTAGACGTTGTTTCGTAAAAAGCTTGGCGAACATCGGGGAAACCAATCTCCACGGAAACAGTGTTTTCGTATTCTTGGAAATATCCTCCAGGATATATGAATTTTGGACACGGATTCGCCACGAGTGTTGCGTTACGGATGTCTTACTGTTTTTCCGAGCTATTCTTCAGGGGGGGAAAGAATATACTTTTTTTCTTTTTGTTCTTCTTCTTTTTACTGACTTTTTTGCGAGGGAACGTGGAAGGCTGCACGTTGCCGGGAGGGATGAGTTTTTTTTTCTTTCTTTTTATCTTCCAGTTGATGGAAAGAAAAGTTTCTTTCGGAAATCTAGAGAGTAATTATCTGGGTTAACGAAAATAAGTAAGGATAGTTTAATAATTTTCTTTGTTGGTTTTATTTTAGTTAATTGGAGGTAGGGAAGAGTGTGAATTTGGGCAGAGTAAAATTGCTCATGATAATCATGATTTCGCTTTAGTTAAATTTTATTTCAGTAATGCGTAAAAGAAGTAATAATTTATTTAGAATTATGTTTAAATTAGTATTCGTAGATAACATTTTATCGAGATATACAAATAACGACAAATTACACACGGGCGGATAAATCATTGATATACAAGCATAACAAATAACATTTCACCCATGGTGGAACAGAATATTTCTCTTTCATTACACTATTATTTCTCTATGTACATTCGAACGGGAAACAAACACACAGAATGCTAAACAAGGTTAATAGGTAAAAATTTTATCGTAACAACTCGCACAAAAATTCATACCGACTGTAAAACAAGATCGCAGTATTAAATCAACGCAAGCGTATTTTCGATCTGTCCTATCCTTTCAATTTCGTTCCCACAAAAAAAAAAAAAAAAAAAAGGAACATCGGTGTTTGCTTCGGTTTCAGCGTTAATTCAATAACGAACGGAAAGATAAAAGAAACAAGTTTTTTCGAGGATAAAATTCTGGAGTATTGTTTGAAATTCTACGCGTGACAGTCGGCGGAAAGGTGTTACCACAAATAAAGAGCGGGTGAATTAAGGATCATCCGGTTATCAGATACGTGCCGACGCATACGATTAATTATATCGAGTATTTCACATTCGCGAGCTACCCCTCGGTTGCTTAGGAATTTTTCGCAAAGGGGTGAAACGCTATGAATATTCATAGGGCTCCGTTCGAAGTCGAACATAATCCAACGCTTCGACAACGTGACAATCATTTCTGATTTTCCCTTAATTCGACTCGCCATCGCCGGTCACCGGTATTCAAATTGTGCGGTGTAAAACGGCGAACATTTAAATTCCACGTATTCACGACGATTCAAATTAAACAATTCGTCGGTTGCAATTATTCGAGCAGCTCGCTCTGCCTGGGTACGCCATTTTAATTAACCGGAGAAATAATAACGTCAATAATTTCATGACTCTGTTCCTTGTTTTTCTTTTGTACAATTAAAACGCAATTGGACGAACGATTTAACGAGGGACCGGAAATTGGTAAACACAATTTAACGTTTCCATTATCTCTTGGAGGAAGGTAATTGTTAATAATAGAAGATTGATTATTTTTCCTATTTTTATTATGGGCGGAATTAAATTTTATCGGTGCAGATTATGCGACGAGAACAGTTTTTAATTCCATAGTTTGGAAAGTTTAATAGGAAAGTTAATAATGACAAACTAATCATAATTTTGATTAAATTTTATAGTAGTTTAATATTCACGTAAAAGAACTAAATATCAATGCTTTCTCTCCTTCGTTCTATATAATACAAGTTGTTAAAAAAAGAAATAGTAATTTTTATTAAAATTGATGCTGAAAGAAAAGTATTTCTTTTAGTACAGTTTTACTTTCTATATAACTTAACGCAGCTAGCTTTTAATTTAACAATCAGGTATTTCTCAGGTTCTATAATTACTTTATATTCAACTTCCTTAAATAATACTATTATTGTTACTTATAATTAAGTTACACCTTTTATTTATTACAACACACTCCAACATTGTAACAAAAATCTTACCTTGGAAAATATGCCTTATAAAAATAGCTATCTCGGCATATATTAATTCCTTTCTAAATTTAATAATAAAATTTAAGTACATTCTATTAAATAATAAAAAAATTTACTTTAAATTATATCCACTTTCATAAGAAAAGGAAATTTCAAATGCAAATGTATCTCTTTCATTTTTGACTCTTTAGATACTCCACGTAGCTACAGTACCCTAAATTTTACACGTCCCTTCTACCGCACTATTTTACACTCAACAGACAAATATTGTATTAGCTAGAAACACAATACTGTATCAACAAAACCATTCAACCACTCTAACGACAAACCGAAGCAGACTATTCAGTCAATCAAGCACCCAAATAAATTACAAAATTATCTCAATTTACCCATATCGAGGAACAATAAATTTCACATCGTCCCACGCGATCGACGTACGCTTGGAGTCCATTTTTGTCGCGCAAAATTCGAGAAAGGGATGAGGAAAGCGAAAGATGAGACACTCGGAGATGCAGCGCGACCCACGTAACGTTATTCGGCCGACGTAATGGCTGTTTACCATACAAGGCAGGCCAGGGGAACTTAACGATTCGACACCGGCAAAAAACTCGGCAATTATACGCAGCCGTCGACTAATTTGCAATTGACTCGCGTGCGAATCCACCGGTAATTATTAGTATCGGCCGAGCCATTATTGCCTGGCTAGAGGTCCTCACGTTCGAAAGGGCTCTCTGCGATATTGTATATTGCCGCGGTTGCTGAATTATGGAAATTGACCAGGTCGCTTGGCTGGCAGCACGCTAATTAATTATTAATGCTCGCGCTACTTATTAGTAGTTACGCGGACTAGCAACGATGGACCGCGAACGCCGCCGATTTTTAATCCCTCGACCGTGTTCTTATAATTGGTTCGTGACTCGTGGTGATTTCAACGTACAGTAGATTTCGGTGTAACGCAAGTTTCTACAACGCGACCTCGTGTAACGCGCTATAAAGATATTGCGGCCACTTTTTTCTATGTAACATAAAATATGGAAATTTCCCGTTTACAAGTAGAACGTAGGAAACAAAATTGCACATGGTAATTGTCATACCGAAAATCTTATTAATATCTTTCGTGTTGTATGAGAATTTTTCTTTTTTTAAATAACCATTGCTCGTTGTTGTGGTAGTGTTTTCTTCCTTTATTTTTCCTTTTTTAACGCCAGATATTGATGATTAAACTATCTTGTTTAGGAATTTATTAAATTATTAAACTACCGACGATTAAACTGTGTTTTACCAAGGAAATAGAAAAGTTAGGTATATGGAAAAATATATAGTGCAAGGAAGACAGATATTTGTCTAGATTTTTACCAAAAAATTGCGGAAAATCGGCTTGAAGGAACTGTAGTAAATTTATAAAATTTAGGTGAGAATATTAGATTCGGTGATTGGCCATTTTAGGAGTTCTGGTGTTAACAAATTATGAGATTGGTTTTAATTAAATTATAATAGCATGAAGCATGGTTAGAGTTCCTTTCTTCTTTTTTATTTATTTGTTTTAAGTCAGTACAACCACTAAATTGGGTTATTAGCGACTTNTTACCATACAAGGCAGGCCAGGGGAACTTAACGATTCGACACCGGCAAAAAACTCGGCAATTATACGCAGCCGTCGACTAATTTGCAATTGACTCGCGTGCGAATCCACCGGTAATTATTAGTATCGGCCGAGCCATTATTGCCTGGCTAGAGGTCCTCACGTTCGAAAGGGCTCTCTGCGATATTGTATATTGCCGCGGTTGCTGAATTATGGAAATTGACCAGGTCGCTTGGCTGGCAGCACGCTAATTAATTATTAATGCTCGCGCTACTTATTAGTAGTTACGCGGACTAGCAACGATGGACCGCGAACGCCGCCGATTTTTAATCCCTCGACCGTGTTCTTATAATTGGTTCGTGACTCGTGGTGATTTCAACGTACAGTAGATTTCGGTGTAACGCAAGTTTCTACAACGCGACCTCGTGTAACGCGCTATAAAGATATTGCGGCCACTTTTTTCTATGTAACATAAAATATGGAAATTTCCCGTTTACAAGTAGAACGTAGGAAACAAAATTGCACATGGTAATTGTCATACCGAAAATCTTATTAATATCTTTCGTGTTGTATGAGAATTTTTCTTTTTTTAAATAACCATTGCTCGTTGTTGTGGTAGTGTTTTCTTCCTTTATTTTTCCTTTTTTAACGCCAGATATTGATGATTAAACTATCTTGTTTAGGAATTTATTAAATTATTAAACTACCGACGATTAAACTGTGTTTTACCAAGGAAATAGAAAAGTAAGGTATATGAAAAAATATATTGTGCAAGGAAGACAGATATTTGTCTAGATTTTTACCAAAAAATTGCGGGAAATCGGCTTGAAGGAACTGTAGTAAATTTATAAAATTTAGGTGAGAATATTAGATTCGGTGATTGGCCATTTTAGGAGTTCTGGTGTTAACAAATTATGAGATTGGTTTTAATTAAATTATAATAGCATGAAGCATGGTTAGAGTTCCTTTCTTCTTTTTTATTTATTTGTTTTAAGTCAGTACAACCACTAAATTGGGTTATTAGCGACTTAGTTTATAAAAGCAATGTCTACAGCTTTTGGAAGAAGATTGGTAATTTTTAGAAATCTCAGGAACTGTTTTATATATATATATATTTTTTTTCTGTCAATGATGTTTTTGATGATTTTCTTTTTACTTAATTTGTGGTACTCATCTTTTAAACGTTATTTCTGTAAACTATTTTTTCATAGAAAATAGAATTTTTCGTAGAAATTTTGTTGTAAAGAAACTATGATAAATATAAATGCAATATAAATTGTAAAGAAATGTAACCTAATAGCATAATTGTTAACGCAACGATCAAATTCTCTAATTAATTTGCGGTATTTGACTAGCATTGCTAATTCAACGTGGTTAATACAAATTTGTTCTGTAATTTCAAATGATACATTAATTATTATACCATGTAAACGTATTACCATACGCCCAAATTTTGAATATGTAGCATAAAGGTATTTCCTGAAAACAGTACTAATATTGTTAAATAGAAACATATTTATTTTTTATAAAGTTTTAAATCATCAATTCGAAAACTATATTCATATTCACGAATCAATGTAACGTAATTCCTAATTATTTTATGCATTATAATTCTTATAATTTTAGAAAGATAAAATGTATATAATACATATAAAATAAGCTCCTAAAATTTACGAAGATTGACAGTAAAGTAATCAAAGATCAAATTAATATATTTATTAATATCAAAGAAATCTAAACGAGAGGTAAACATATAGTATAAAGGAAATAAATATATTCTGATATTTTTAACAGAAAATTACCAAAAACTCTAAAAAATGCGTCACAGTAAATTTATAAAATTTCTATGAACAATTAAACATGCTCATTTCTACCACATCGATAGCATTAACCGCTTATCATACAATCATGAGACACTCAGGGCTCAAACTATACTCCAAATACAATAAAAACACATTATATTTCCAATAAACTTAATTTTAACTTTAATTTCATTTTATAAGATTGAGAATTAACAAATACAAATTACGCATAATATTCAATATTTTTCTCTCACTAATATCTATAGTGAACCAATAAAAACCACCCCTCTAAATATCTTTAGAACCATGTAAATAAGACAAAATTTTTTCGAAATTACTTCGCGTGTAAAAAATATCGTTAGAACTGTAATTGTTTATATATAATTTTTATACGTAATTTTTATATGTAATACATAATTAATTAATGTATTGTTACAAATGTAATACCCCCTTTCATGCAAAATCATTTTTATTCAGAAGAATTCTCTTACAATAACTCCGAACATATTCAGGATGATCGTTTTTATTGGTCCACCACGCATATAGCTACTGGAAAAATAGTAAGTAAAAAAATTAATTGAAGCTGGACTCCAAAATTTTGGAGGTTATTAATTACGATTCGCGGTTTAATCGTTTCTCATGATTTGAGGGGCGAACACGAAGGGTTTCGAGATAAATGAAGACGATGGGAAACAGGTCACGCAGTTCCACTGAATTCTGTATAAAACTTTGAATTATGAAGATTGCAGACTTTATTCCACGAGGCGTGCAAATTAATTACTAATAATGCCTCACTTACCGCTAATTATACGGCTCCGTTACATCGTCCGCGCTGCCGACAGCAATATTCGATGCTGTTCTTCGACTTTTCGCTGAATAGATTTTCATTAATGATCCGTCAAAGGTATAATCATTTCTCGTTCGCCTTTTATTAACCCCCTGAGGGCTGCCGCCATTAATTATCGTTTTACATATTGTTACGTTATTAAACAGCAGCGCATTGTGGGAACAGAATTAACTCGAACGTAGGATCTTACAATGAAAACAAAGAAAAGTGGTAATTTAAAAGCTGCTTTTTATTACAGTTGAAAAAAAATATTAAACCGTGCAGTTGAAAGTGGCGTTGTCTGTAATTATTTTTTATTTATTAACGGTGTTCAGGTATCCAGATTTTGTGTCAGTTTATTTAATGCAAATTAAAATGTATTCACATCTTTTTATTTTTATTTAGAAAATTTTATATTATAGTAAGGAAATTAAATTTGATAGGAAAATTTATATTGAATTTATATTTCATAAAAATATTAAATTTAGTTTGAAGGAAAAAAGTTTCTTGTTCTGTAACGATGCAAGATCATAGATAAAATAATTTATATTTGTAAAAGAATAAGATACGAGACTGAGAATGTTGGTCACAGATATGCACTAAACCACTGAAAAATGTGCAAGACAACCAGACTCGAGTAACGCGGTGGCTAGACAAAATCGAGAAACTCAAAAGATAGATACCTCGTGAGTTAAACTAACTTGTAAGTACCAAGTATGTGGTACGAAGAATTTCGCTTTTATTTGTACCTTTTCGTTAGTCAGAAATAGAGTTGCTTTAACTTGCATTCTTCGTGCTTCTATTTCTACTTAAAATTATAATACTAGAAGAAGAACCGCGTAATTAAACACCACAAAACTATTGTATTAAAACAGAACATATTTATCACTAGCATCCCTGATATTTAAAATGTACTTATTTCTACCAAAGAAATTAAACTGATAACCATTAAAAAAACAAAAAAAAAAAAAAAATACACAGTGCGAGAGAAACAAATCCTTATTTATTCACAAAAAAATTTGTAGAAAATTCTCCAAAATAGATATTTAAAATGTAGTTATTTCTACTAAAGAAATTAAACTGATAACCATAAAAAAAAAAAAAAAAAAAAAAAATACACAGTGCGAGAGAAACAAATCCTTATTTATTCACAAAAAAATTTGTAGAAAATTCTCCAAAACAGATATTTAAAATGTAGTTATTTCTACTAAAGAAATTAAACTGATAACCATTAAAAAAAGAAGAAGAAAAAAAAATACACAGTGCGAGAGAAACAAATCCTTATTTATTCACAAAAAAATTTCTAGAAAATCCTCCAAAATGCGTCACAGTCAATTTATTAAAATTCTATGAAAAATAAAGGTTTGATAATTCTAGTGTTAAAATCATGAAATTATATTTTATAATTTTTTGAGTATACGAGTAGACGAAAATTTCTTCGCTTTTATAGACGTATCATTGAATCATTTGGTATCTTCCCCGAAATTTCGGATTTTAGTGTTCACTCGCAGGATATAAATAACCAGCCTTTACTCAATTCTCGGGCATAAGCCTTTGAAGCTTAGTGGGTTATGCTCCGACCCACTTAATGTAATAACGATAATGCATAGCGGATCAATTTTGATCCCACCTTCCCCAAAGCGCTGTGTCTTTAAAGCACATGGATCCAGTACCTGCTATTACATATCGGTGATTGATCGTGCACACAATTCACGTGTGTGCGTCGTGTACGACAGTTGGACAATTTAATCGTGATTCATACTTATAATTATGCATAAATTGATTCCTTACTTGATTTTGGTATAATGGAGGTATCCATGAACGCGATCTTAAATTTTAGAAAATGTAAGGGAGGAGTAATTCAATCTTGTTGAGTGGATATTTTATTGGTAATAGATTATGAAGATAGTACTTTACGTAAAAGCACTTTTATGTATTTTTTCTTTTTTTTATTTGAAAGTTTTAACGTTGCATCAGCTGCATATAGTGGTTATTAGTGACTATGGGTTGAAAATTTAACGCTGTGAGTAGATTACGAATTTTTATACAAATTTATATTTTTGAAAATGTAATAAAGAAAAAGCTTGGGTAGAAAATTATTTCACCTACCAGGTATTATAAATAACATTATAATTTGGATATTTTGTATATTTTTTTACATTAGGTGTATTTGGTGTAATTGTGCACCTTTAAATTTAGTATAATTGTTTATATACGATTATTGATTATGTATGTATGTATTTGAATACAGAAAGAACATAATTTTTTTTGTAAAATATGCATATATTCTTCAAATTTTAGAAATTTTAGAAATTTAAGAAATTAAAAAAATTTAGAAATTAAAAGAATTTTAGAAACTTAAAAAATTTTAGAAATTTTAGAAATCATTGTTATTGTAATATAATTTTTCTAATATTCTGTTCTATCTTTAAATACTTTCTTCTAATTCTATTAGATATAAATTTGCAAATATAACATTTTAAATGCTTTTACTTTAATTTTAAAAATACAAATACGAGAATAAAATAATCACTTTAGACAAAAATAATTTTCTTTTGAAACAAGATGAAATTGTAAATATAAAAATTATGATATTCCAGTGCTAAATACTGTCATAGTAATTATCAAATTAAGAGTTTGTAGTAATTTCTACGTTTCAAATCCACATCTGTCGATTATACCAAACACCGTCGTTTTCCCCTATCACATTCATTTTCGGAGGAAGGAAAACAAAGACAACAGGGAACGGCTCACTTAAGTAGCGAAAATTCCGCGTAAATGGTTATATTATGGTAATTAGCCGTTCCCTTCTCTGCAACGATCTTATTAATTATTAACGTCAATGTAACATAATGGCAATCGTATCGTCTGGTAATTCCGGTGCTTACTAACAACGTTATTGTAAGAAATATACAATTATAACAACTAATTTTTATTGACAATTGATCTTCAACTATTTAAAAACTATTGATAACTAAAATTTTCATCATAAATGATTCTAATATTTCNAAAATAATCACTTTAGACAAAAATAATTTTCTTTTGAAACAAGATGAAATTGTAAATATAAAAATTATGATATTCCAGTGCTAAATACTGTCATAGTAATTATCAAATTAAGAGTTTGTAGTAATTTCTACGTTTCAAATCCACATCTGTCGATTATACCAAACACCGTCGTTTTCCCCTATCACATTCATTTTCGGAGGAAGGAAAACAAAGACAACAGGGAACGGCTCACTTAAGTAGCGAAAATTCCGCGTAAATGGTTATATTATGGTAATTAGCCGTTCCCTTCTCTGCAACGATCTTATTAATTATTAACGTCAATGTAACATAATGGCAATCGTATCGTCTGGTAATTCCGGTGCTTACTAACAACGTTATTGTAAGAAATATACAATTATAACAACTAATTTTTATTGACAATTGATCTTCAACTATTTAAAAACTATTGATAACTAAAATTTTCATCATAAATGATTCTAATATTTCAAAAATATTAACGTAAAAATTACTCTCTATTCACATTTTTTTTTTTTTGTTTAAAGAAATGCTAAAAATCTATGTTTCCCTGATATCGCTATAATAAATATTGTAACATAAAAAAATATATTATTCTATACAAATTAAATTAAAATTGAAAACATTCTATCACTCTTTAATATAATTAATCACAAATTTATGAAAAAAACATATATAATATTCTATTTTCCCCAGCCATCGGTTTAATAATTTCATATTCGCAGAGACTAAATAATTTTAACCAGAAATAACGAATATTCGTTTCAAAGAACTCAAATAACATGTAATTTCCAACATAGCTCGCATACAGTTATAACGTTTCAATATGTCTGCCAACATTTCCGTAGTTTTTTCATTTTTAGCATACCATCAACCATCCTCCAACATATTCCAACGAAAACATTTATTTCCGGCGAACGTGGCGTTGTGTGCACCGGTATTTGCTCAGTCCCAACAGTTTGTGCTGAAATTCATTAACTATATCAATAAACAGTTGTTGCTTAAGCACTTGCTAACTGCACCCTAATTTTCGATTATACGGCCAGCAAGCGTAAGGCTTTCATCGAGAGCAACGTGTTCTACTCGGAAACTGCTTGGTAATTGGCTATTAACGCGAGCATTTACCTTTGACTCGTATGCCGTTATTACGTATTCCTTTATGTCGTTAGTTAGTGTTTTAAACCCTCGTGTTTTTCTCGATTGACACACAGTTTTTTTTTCGCTTTCACCGACACGCTAATTGCACGTTAAAGTGTTTCTGAACTAAGTAGTTTCCTCCCGCAGCTGGTTAAAACGAGATTCTCGCAATACGGGGAAGAGGGGAAAAAAACTATCTCTTTACCAAGGGGAAGCTAAAAAGGTTAAAAGTCTATGATATTTAAAATTACACGATAGCTACCATATGTGCGGTGTATTAACTTTTTATTTGAATTCTGGCCAACTTGTGTAACTCGGTATGTTACGCGAATTAGCGATTAATTAAAAGTTCCAGGCAATTTGCCTGGAATTATTTTTTTTTCCATTTCTTTTTCGCGAAGTATCAATTAAATGTAAATTCTAATTTTGTTTCATATTCGTGTTTTAAATTTGTTATATTATTTATTTATATATATATATATTTTTTTTTTCATTACGTGCTATAAAATTTATTTTATTTTCATTAGAACATGATTGATTTTTCTTTGAAAGATTTATTCTCTCTTCACCGAGAGCAATATTATTCTAAATGTAATTTTAAAATAATGTAATTTTTAATTTTTGAAGGATTTTTATCCTTGTACGCTTCGATTCATGCTAGATTATTATTAATTATTATTTCCACCATGATTCGTTCAATATTCTTAGTTTGAAAGTGAACATATATATTACCGAAAAATTATGAGAACATACGAATTATATTGAATTTAATTTCAAAGAGAATTTCAAAGTTGCACGTTGTATCAAATACTTCAGTGAAATAGTATCCAGTATAAAACAACCCTCTGCATAAAATGTTTCTTCTACAAATATAACCTTAGAACTTCATAAATATAACGAATACAAGGTTTCTACATTTATTTCATTCCATTAAGAAATAAATTAAGAAAAGGGTATCCGAACAAAAATGTCGACCCTCTTCACCCTAGTCTTCCGTGTTTCCTCTTGTTTTGTTACTTATAAAATTTGTAGCATTTACTTCTTTATCATCTCTCTCAAATAGCACTTCGTATCCAAATTATTTATATCCTATGATAATTAAAAACATACCGACAATAATAACTGTCAACCTTTCGAGTACCGTGTTCTTCAACCCCATCGCGTCCCTTTCTTTTGAATTTATTGTTTTAAGTACAATTTGCTAAGAAAGAAAGAAAAGGCGTTCAAAAGGACGTTTCATATCCTACGATGTAGTATTTTACCACTTAACAATATATTCCAAGGAGAACCATATCGATTCAGGACACTTGCTTGCCGTCCCTCGAGGGTTGCATCTAATTTTGCTCGGCTGTGTCGTTAGAGTTTCTGAAAATTAGTTGAACTCCTAGTCCCAATGGTGCCCCCTCACCATCAGATTTTGTCATTATACTGTTGGTGTGATTTATACGAGCTAATTTCTCGCCAGTTTATCGCGCAGACCGATCGTATTCAAAGGCCGGACGATGCATATGGAAGTACACGCCTCTTTCATCGCATGAATTCAATTCGTGAAAAGCTGCCATATGCTCTGTTCCATGTGAAAATTATGCAAGGAACCGGTGATTCCATTAATGACATTTTACTTTAATCTAATTTGCAAGAGAGTACCCGTTTCCGCGCGTCCTCGCGTACGCAGACCGACATTAACTTAATTTATTTATTGCCGACTTCCTTTATACACGAGCTACTCCGTTTCTTCCGTGAATTCGATTGCGAGTTTGCTTTTTGCTTTCGAGATCGGTCTGTCGTTGAATCGAGTATGAGCTGAAATTTTGTCGTTAAGATGTTAGAAAATTTTCAGTCTTTCTTTTGAACTTTAATTGAGAAAGAACTTTAATTGATTTAATTCGTCATGCAGATATCTAAATTTTGTGTGCAATAATTGATTTTCGTTACGATTATTTCCAATTGAATGAATGCTTACATTTCTTTAAAAATAGGTGTATCATGCTTACATCTTAAATTATTAAAATCGAGCTAACTGAAAATAGTTCTTCTTTATTAATTTTTAATTTCATAAAGAAATTTAGTGGTTAACAGGTTTAAATAGTGGCTTAACATAATATAACAGAACGAATTTTTATTTACCGAAGACTTCAAAGGAATCATTTTTATTAGTTTAATTGAACAGGCATTAAAAGCGTCATAAAAAATATTCCGAAGAACAAACAAAGCTGTGATTAATATTAGAAACAATATTCTGATGCATTTATATTCTAACATAAATAAAAAAAATTAAATTAGCTTTTATCTCCGAAAATGCTACAAAACCTCTGTTCAAAATATTCTTGCATACGTTACCATTATTTTAATCAAACGGTAAATAATTTCAATTTTTCGAATAATATTTTCCTGGAACACAGCTCCCTACTATAAAAATATCTCTTTTCACCACCCTCACGGATATTAAAATCGCACACAATTTCAAACAGTTACATCAAGATAATATACATCGGTCAGTCAAAATTTTCAATTATTTTATTTAATTTTCAATCACTCCATCAAATCGAGCGATCATCGATCATCAAAAATTGTCCGCTCACCCTTGTCGTCAATTTTGACAAAATTGATGTTGCTCCACGATAATGCGAGCCCATGGCATCAGCCTGCACAGACTGATCGTAACACTTAGGCGGAAAATTAATCTATAATAGCGAGTCCACGTTATTCCCCGCATAATCGGCGAATTTCAGTCCGGCAGAGCAACGTCGCAGTCTTTCACGAAGATTCTAATGATCTCGGCTAATTAAGTTGTCCTTCAATCTACGCGGATATTATTATAAAAGGGATTAACGTCGTTTTAACAGGGTGGAATCTCGGTCCGACGACTTCGATGATTTCGTTTGCCGTCTCGCCGAGGAACAAGGGTGCAATCTTCCCCGCGGGACGCGCACCTATGGGAGTATCTCGTTAAGAACGAATTTACATTTACTCTTTTGTGCCTTTTTTTCTTCTCTTTTCTGCTCCACGCGCAACACGCGACTGAATTATCCCGCAAACGACCATGATTGTTGGCAAGTAACGCGACCAGACCGCGTTAAAATCGAGCCTCGAGGTGGATAGAAGACACGTTAAAAGGAATATTTCTCTGTTTTTTTTTTTTTCCATTCGGTTGCTTTTGTTCGGGGAAATTCGAGTGAAATTCAAGGTTTGCACTTTTCTTTTTTTAATTCTGTCGTGGTGCACGGGTCTAGTTTGTTAGGAGTGATTTTTCGTACGCTTTTAGGTGCGGAAACGTGAGAAATTCATGGAAATAAAGGAGTTTTTTTTAAAGTAAAAGGAAGGGTGAAAGAAAGGACAGAATTATGGAAAATCAGTGTCTTTTTGAATTCCACGTCTGCAGAGAAATGAAAATTATTTCACGCGGAATGGTGGAGTTAAAATATTCGTTCGAAGGATTTTGTATCACAGAATTTTTCTGTTCCATTCTGTAGAAATAATTTTATGTATATCTACGTTAATTTATATGGAAAATATTTCGAGCACCGAGGTGTATGTTAAAAATTGTATTGAGAGACATAGAATTTAAAAAGTCTAGATAATATATCGTTTAGTTAAAATTTAACACTTCAGAGTGTAAACGATCTATAATAAATTAATTATTGAGCTTAATATTGATCTAATTCAGTAGAAATTATATATAAAGAACATCGTTACGAAAATTCTAAAAATGTGACGAAAAGGCATGATTTGTATATCTTTTATAGAAATGGATCAACTGGTAATTTTTAAAGACAGTTCCACTGTCAAATTGTAAATTGTCGAGTCCATACTGTTACTGCAAACAGTGTGCTCTAACCATATGCAAAACTCGAGCAAAATCGATATGTCGTACATTGTACGCTACCCTCGTAAATCACTTGCAGCAGCTAAACAGGAAATAGCATTTTACTTGGTAGGGATTGACTTTTGGACTTACGTGTACGTAGCATTTTTCATTTCCTTCGATGAATTCTAAATACTTTTCTAAAACAACTAAATTGCGATTAACTAAAATCTTAAAACAATTATTTAGCTTAACTTTTACAGTTAATCGCAAAAGTTCACATACAACCCTTAAACGAATATTATAAAGAAAATGGTAGCCCTAGCAACTCTTTCTTTTTTTACTTAGATACATGTAAAAAAAATAACACTATTTATTAAACTTGTTAACAAGAAAAAATAGACGAATATAAAATTGAACTCGTAAGGATAAAATAATTAAAAAAAGAGTGTTTCAGTGTTATGTAAATATTTTGTAATCGCTCCATTAGCACGAATAACAGGCGTCTTTTAAAGAAATTTTGGTGATATTGTATTTTTCTTTTTTTACTCAATTGTTTAATTCAGTTCAAATACATTCAATGGGATTTAGATCCAGCAACAAATTGGCGTACGTAATTACTGTGGCGCATTATAACAAAAATTCAATAAATCGGATATGAAAAATTCGATGGATGCAGAGTTTCGTGACTAACTGTACATCATATTTAATTCTATTTAATTTTGTTCAAAATCCTTTCGATTCTTCACAGTTCACATAATTCGAGCAATGTAAGGTCTATTCGATTGAAACAGCCGATTTCACCGAGCACATGTTTTTCGACATCGTAATTTAGCGAATACCATACACTATGAAATTTACCTTTCATCGCGAACAAATAGCTATTTGAACGATCCGCGTTGCTTCCAGCCTCGAACGTTGCATGAATCGAACAAATTACAAAGCCTGTTCGATCAAAAGGGAGCTGAATTTTTGTTTATTAACGATCTCTTTCGTTTCGTAATTTTCATACGTAAAATCGTTGATTAAAAAAAATAAAAGAAAAAAAAAAAATGAAGAAAAAAGAGGTGGAGGGAGAAACACGGAACGAAAGGCCCTTAAAAACAGGCGCGTAAAAACTGGTGCACGCTGGCGTATTAACCGTTGGTGAGAATGATAAAAATATAAAGCTGCGTGGCGACAGGCTGCTCCACCACTAAAAACCCTCGGGGGCGCGGTAATTTCAGCGTTAAAAAAATCGAGACAATTACCCGGCGAAAAAAATTAAACTGGATCAAGTGCATCACGATTTGAAAGCGCCATTAAGTTAGTATGGCCGCATTTTAGCCGTAGAAATTCAATCGGTGCATTGATGGACAAAGCGGGGGAGAGAAAAATAGGGTGGAGGAAGCCGCTACCAGGACGGGAAAACGTGGAGAAAGAGAGACGAAGCACGGGAGTTGCGGGAAGCCAGGAAAGGGACGAGAAATCAAAGCGAAGGACGGAGAGCAATCGCGTTGCATGGAGAACAGGGCGGAACGACGAGAGAGAAGGAAGTTGAAAAAAAAAAGAAAAAAGAAGAAAAAGAAATAGAGAAAAAAAGAAAACTAACGGCGAAGGAAATGAAAGAAAAGGAAACGGCGAAAACGGTTGAAAAGACCGTCCGTATCATAGATTCCTGACGATAAGACGAGGATGACGAGCGACAGGATGCAAAGACTGATAGAGAGCGACGAAGATGTACGACGACAGAGACGTAGTAGTAAAAGAGTAGAAACGAGAGAGAGAGAGAGAGAGAGAGAGAGAAAGACAGAGAGAGAGAAAAGTAGCAAGGGGTTGAGGGAGAACATAAGAGTCTCGCAAAGAGGAAATAGCATCAACGAACGGCGCTTCATTTCAATAGAATTGGCTGCATCAATGCCAATTAATTAGCTGGTAAACTCCTGCCGGTCGTCGGCCTCTGAGTAATTTCATTAGACCCTGGAGCAAAGGGCCGTTGAATAAATAAGGTCCTGTTTTCACCGTGAATGCCGTCGAACAGCGTTTCGAGAACGATTTCTCACGTGGGTCAGTCCCTAATCGGTCGATCTACCTCGAAGATACCGTCGCTGAGCGATTCGACTTGCTCGTGTCGGCAACGCCGCGACGCTTAATCACTCTTCTTCCAACCAACCGGAAGGACACACGGAGCTGTTTGTGCTTCCTGGCAAACAGGATCTCGGCGTCGTCGTTCACGGGACCAGCGAAAGAAACTAACTCGTTTACGTCGGATAATCTTTCTCCTTTTTTTTATTTTCTTTTTTTTTTTCTCTGTTTCCCGTTCTCTCGTTCCACTTCTCGTTTCGTTGGGAGAAATTGATGAGGTTTCGTGAACGAAATTTCGTGAGAAGAACGAGGTTGGTGATTTATCGAGGCGCGACGAAATAAATGATTCGAGCTGATGAGTCTTGACGAGGAAACTAATGGAAAAAAGAAATCGTGGATTTTGAAAGTTTGGATGAGAATGATGGACGTGAATCTCTCGTGTGACGATTTACGTTGAGGAAGAATCGTTTTAATTGGGAATTTGAAGTGAATTAAAGAACAAGGAAAGAATAAAGGCTTCGTAAATTTTTTTTAGAAAATACTCGTATTTCTTCTTTGTTTCTCTTGTCAGAAGTATTGTCTGGTTAAATGAAAGATGTTTGTTGCGAATTACTGGAAGAACTTTATGTCGGTAGAAATGAGCTGTGAGCATTAAACGTGGACGAAGAACAGAGGATGAAGTTTTTTTTTTTGTGAAAATGAAGGATTAGAAAAGTAAAAATTACGGAACTAAAATTTACGCGAAGTGTGATGAAACGTGTCGACATATTTTTATATCTCTCCTTTCATTTACTTGCATGAAAATTTTTAAGAACATTTCATTTCTTGTTCTTGTTTATTTTCAGTTTTCAGTTGCGCGGTGCAGTATTACATACTGTTTGTTTCTTGTATTCAGAGAAAAGGCTTTTAATAACAAGCAGAACACATTTCATTACTGTAAAACGTAATTCAAACACAACTTTTCATTTCCAGCTTTCGTATTTACATTCACGGTTTCCTATTGTTATTAAATCGTATTTAATTTCCTTTTGAATATCAATTTTCAACTGCTTGTTTATCTCGCATTTAATCCACATTTATTGTTGAATTGCGCATTGCAAATAATTTTCAGGATTTTTCTACATCCTTCGTGGTACTTGTAATTTTGGCAAAACTTTTAATTGGAATTAAAATGTTGAAATCGAGGTTATTTATTTTCTCAACGCTAATTAATTGTTTCTTTTCGTAGTACAATATTTTTGTTTCCTATGAAAAGACAATGCGATCACGAGCTAATCGATTTGGAATTATCGAAAGGCATTTAAATGCAAAATGCTTGCAGACGATCGGAGAATTTAACGATGAAATTTAGTTTACTCGTCAAACGAAGTCACCCTGTGTTCCATGGAGAGGGTAAGTACCAGGGAAAGCTTTTAATATTTTAATGCATAATGCTCTCGTTCGTTTATTCGAGACAGAAATGATATCTTCTTGATACAATTCGTTTCTAGAAAACAGTCGGATTAACTCATCCTCCTCTTATCTTTGCATAATCTCGTCTGCGCTTGAAAATATTACTGAAAACTCTGGTTTTTCGAGCAATTGAATATAAAACAATTCTCTAATTGATATAAATTTATGCCGTAAAATTGTTTCCGAAGAATTTTAGATAAAATTTTATTGTTAATTTAACGAACTCTCGAAAAATTGTTTGATAAATTTTTTAATATTATATCGTGCCTATTACGCTCGAAATGGATTATATTAATTATGGAGCTTTAAAATTTTCGATATTAATAAAGAAATTAACGGACTAAGAGCGCTTTTTAAATCAAATTATCGAGCTATGAAGCAACTGATCAACTTTTTCATATAGCTTTCTGTAAAGATTGAAATAAAATTGGATATTTCTATCGAAGTGATCAATATTCATGAATTTCGAATATTCAAAAGAATATAAAAAATTAGCTTTCAACGTTGAGGGAAATTTTATCACGTAAGAATTAAGCTAGTCATAGTTAAATATAGTAATAAGGATTTTTTTCATAATTTATATAGAATTTAAAATTAATAAAAATAAGGAAAAAAGTAACACGTCCCGAATACCCATAAATAATATTAAATTTAATTAATTACCTCGCATCAGCATATTCTCTCATTATCCGTTCTTTCTTTATATTCCATTGGTATCTCCACACTCGTTCATTTCTATTTTTTTTTTTTTTAACTCACCCCATTCCACTCATTCATTATCTATTTAGATACACAATTAACCCTTTCAATCTCTATATGTAAATGTCTATATATAATTATTAATCTAAACTTATGTACCATTATTTACACCATTGATACAATCAACCAAAAATCTCTGACTATTTATACTATCTTTAAATTAAATTCAAACAGCCTTTAATCAACCCCTAATCATCTCTTTTATAAAAAATTCTAACAGATGATTTATCTAAAATCAGAAACCACAAGAATACATTATACCAATCGCAATTAAAAACCCTATGTAATCAGTTCTCTACAATTAAAAATAACAGAAGCAAATCCCAGTAAAAAGTCATAAAAAATCATTTGCTTGTATAATTTTCACATTTTTCAATTAAAAATCGCGAAAATTCAGTTCTTCGCGGTAATCGAGAATCACAGAAATTGTAATCAAAGATATTAAAATATCATTTCTCTGTAATTAAAAATCACAAAAACGAATAACAACGAAAAAAAAAAAGAAATCATAAATATTCGTTTCCATACGATTAAAGCTCAGGTATGCAAGGCGATTTACAAAGCTCGTTTAAATCAAATTCCCGATCCATATTCCACCTTCAATTCCTAAAATTCATGCAACGATCCACACTTCGCTCGAATCCCTAACAACGGCGCACGAAATGGTCGAACCTGACGACGCTTTGGAAGTTTTTAGCCCTGGCTCGATCGTTTGCCCGACGGGGAATCTCATTAACGAGGGGGCACACTATAATCGCGTATCAGGATCGAACGACATTCACGAATATTAGGGTCCGTCCGTTGGGTTCTGTCGCCGGAAAATAGTCGGATTAGTCCGGCATGCAGAAATATAGCACGCGCGGGATCGTCGGCCACGATTAAGGCTGTGCACAGGACGAAACGGGACAGGAGAAATCGTTTAATTAACGAGTCGTTGAAGTAACGATATTAGCAGTTATGCGTGAAAACAGTTAGCCATTATTTTGGTCGCGATAATGCGATTGAGCCGCGAGAAAATCCTGCGTACAGAGTGCTGTATATCGCGATTATTTAACGGCCTTCAATTTTGGCGAATTGGCGCATTGGATGATGATAAACGTTGAGCGTTGAAATATTTAAAATTCATTTTAAAGAGAATTGTCGCCGAAAATGTCGATTATCGTTGCGATATTAGTATGTACTGTTATGGATTTATTATGGAAGCAGATTATTATTGATAATTCGACTTGTTTGTGTTTATTTTGTGTACATTATACAATTTTTATAATCTATTATATATAATTGTATATTTGTTACGATATTTTGTAAAGAATTTTTTTTTTCTGATAAGCGTTGTTGATTGTGCCTTAACAATTTGACTACGATGTTCTAAGGACTAAAAACGCTATTGCTATGTAGATCGATACAATTTTTATCGATACAACAAAAATATACATATCAAAATTTAGATATGTTGTACAATAAATTATGTTACAACACATGTGAATGAAAATAAAGTAATTTTGTGCTATAGAAGATGTCCATGTACAGTTTTAGAAAAGGTAAATTTCTAAGATCGTATATATACGCTCTTCGTAGCGAAAAGGTTAAATAACAGTTTTAGAATGTTAGTCTAAGAAATTTTATTTGAAAATGCTTTTAATTTTGATTACGAGTAATGTGTTAGTTTATATAAAGATTTGTAGCAACTATACAATCAATAGTTGTACATACTGTTTCATTTTCTAATTTCATTCAATCAATATCCATCATCTAAGCGAACAGCTTGCCACTTTTTCTCTTGTAAACTAGTTCAACTTGTGTACAGAAATCTATAGCATTTTATAAATCACAATGTTTAATCTCTAACAGATATTAATTAATATCAGACAAAAATATCTTTCTCCAATTTTTCAATGTCTCTCGCAAACCAGAGAATTATCACATCTCTCGCACTAAGAGATTAAAGTCAGAATTTACGCAGGAACCTAATACTTAAAAACCATTATTAACCCGTAACCACAGACACCACCTCCCAGACCGCTCCAAAAATTCAAACTACAATTTAAATAATTTTCACAAATCTTCTCGAGCCCTCGGCTGTTCTATCTTTTCATGGAAACGAACAATTTTCTGAATTTTCTGAATCTGACAACCTTCGTCCACTACAAAATAAACTTTCAATATTCAATAGGTCAACTTAATATACTACCAAAGTCGATGTCTGTGATTACGGATTAACCCTTCTAGCCGAAAGAAAGTTTATCTTTTGGGCCTTTTTCTTGGATTTCAGAACGTCCGATTCCTCTGCCGAGTGAAAGGGTGAATTTCACCCCTTCGCAAATGGATCCGTTAGTTGGAAAGCTGCGTGCCGAATATTCTGAATGTTATATAACCCTTTTAATCGCCGCTGTCCGAGGATCTTTCCCCGTTATACAGTCGTACGCAATGGCCACTAATCCGGGCGCGTTTCGCGCGGCATAAAGTCAAAGAAGCAAATCGTTAGAGCGGGAAAAGCCACTGTATCGGCCGGTGGCAGCGCGGCAGACGGGCGTAATTCACGCTTATATCGTTACTCGCACAACGCTTCCATTGTATCGAGCAAATAATACCGGCCGTATCGCATCCGCGCCACGAATATTGTTAGGACAATCGCGCAAACAGGGGACTTTACATTTTGCTCGTCGCTCGAACGTCGTGCCGAGCCATTTGCATGTATACCGGGTCGACGAATCGAGCCGGCACATTAAAAATAAGTGCGCGTTGCAGAGCGGAAACGACGGTACATCGAGCTCGAACAAACTGATGTCCACCCTCTGATTTGGAGTTCTTAATGGGTCATTCGAAGGAGATTAGAGCACCGCGATGTCTGGCTTGTTAGTGTTGAACAGAAATTGAAATGAAGGGGAATGAATAATTGATTCTTCATTTTTTGGGTTATTGAAAGTGGAGGAAGTTTGTTAAGAGTTTGATTTGTTACTCGTGTTTCGGAAAAAATGTCATTCAAAATGGGGTAGATGGTTATTTTTTATTTAATTTTTGTTGTGGAAGGTTCTAAATATATGGAAATATTGTTAGATGGTAGATTAAAAATGGGTTACATGGTTTTATATGGGTTGATAAATTACCTCCTTTTATAAATAAATAAATGGTAAATGTACGTTATTCAATGGTAAATAAACCGAAGACTTTTAAAAAGAAGGATCCATGCGGTTTATAGCTGGATGGGAAATTGTTATAAATAATAGTGAAATGTATATAGTTTAGAAGGAGTATAAATCATTTTTAAAACTTTAATTTTTCAGTAATTTTTGCAGCAACTTAGTACAATTGTTGAGAAGAATATAGCAAGGTTTCAGAATTAGCAGAAAGATTAAAATACGTGTATTAGGATAATTGAAACAATTATTTCGAGTCTTTTAGACCCACTGATGAGCTTCATAAGAAGGCTTCAGTAAATTATAATAATTTATGTAGTACTTTATCTTTCAGCGAATAATGGAGAACGAAGAATGTTCATATTAAGAACTTCTGCAGCAGCAATTTTCTTTAATAGAGTTATTATTTCTTTTTAATAGAATTATAATATTTATGTCAATAATTTAAATATCTTATTAATGTAATTATACGATACTCAATACTACTGTTTCCCATTCATACTTCAAATCGATTCACCTTGTTATTCCGTGCATAAATACATTAGCGTATCTATTAAAAATTAACTATTCATTTTGTCAGAAATTAATTTTATCACAAGTGCATTTCGAATATTGTGTTGTTATATTCGAAACATTTTCCGACAGACACTGTTATATTTCTTTGTATTATTGTTAAGCCAATAAGATGGTAAAGAGAAATTTATGAAGAAAAACTGCTTGACATTTGTTGTCTGGTTCTACGACTACCCCTTTCGCTTGACTTTAATCCACTTGGCTGCTTCTCTGTTGTGCTTTTTATAGAACCAAGTATATTTGCATCCTTTTGTTTTAGTGAACGACTTTAAATAGCGAATTATGTTGTATAAACGGTAACGTCGACGACCTCGGTAATCTTATAAAAAATATAAAAACGCTTGCAAAAAATTGTTCATCCGTCAAAAGAAAAATTCTTATGATCCCGGAATGAATAGGATTTTCGATGCGAGATATAAAGTATCTCGTTAACTTTACTTTCAGCTCATTTCATTTCAATGCACAAAGTGAAACGCTGAGTTAGTTGAAAAAATTGCAAAAATCATTTCCAACGATATATTGCGTCAAAGAATTTTTAGAGAATGAAAATGCATATGATTGTAAATGAAAGATTTCATAAAAAATATTTTTTATATTCTGCACAAAATTTAACAAATAATTGAGTTACAAATTCGTCGTATTAAAGTAAATAAAGGTATGGATATTTACTAGTGAACGGTCAAAAATCTGTTCATTTTTCCAATATTACTCGCAACGAATAAAATCAAGCTTTGTTTAATTGAAAAACTTCTAGGACATTGTAAAAATCTATAATTATCAGCTTTGTACAATTAAATGAACCAGGAAAATTTGCAAATTAAATGAAACAATTTTTGCGCTCGAGCTTAATCTACGCAACGAAATATTCTGTTACATTTTTGTATGATAAAATTTTTCGTATAATCAAACGAAATTCTTGTCGCATGAAAGATTATAATTGGCCTTTTATTTTTCACAGGATGCAACCGTACGGTCAGAAATTCCGTTGGATGGATACGATGGACAGGTCGAATGGGACGATGCATTGTTCGTATCAGAGCGCCTCCTAGAGATCCTCAGGTTAATAAATATTGTTAACATTCATTTTGATTACTGAAAAATCGTTAAGTTAGTTTAAATCGTTACATCATACGTACAATTGTGAAATAATTTTTGTTAATCAAAATAATTAGAAATCCTGAGGTTAATCAAAATTGTTAATATTTATTTTAACTACTGCAAAAACGCTTGATTGGTTTAGATCGTTATATCATATATACAATTGTGAAATAATTTTTGTTAATCAAAATAATTAGAAATCCTCAGGTTAATAAAAATTGTTAACATTTATTTTAATTACTGAAAAATCACTTAGTTGGTTTAAATCGTTATATCATATATACAATTGTGAAATAATTTTTGTTAATCAAAATAATTAGAATCATTATCAGCACATTTTCTTTCATTTACAAATTAATTTTGTCATTCTCTTTGTTTAATATTTCGGGTAACCTTTTACAGAAAAAGTACTTAAATTTTACAACAACAAAAAAATAAATAAAAAATACTGGAGTATTAAAAAATTTAAAGCGAAAGCTTTTTAAGAGATACAAACGTGCAGTATAAATGAAGAGGGCAGCAGTGTTAAACACGATTTAATTCCTCGCCAACACCTCAAAAGCATTTTTAAACAACTAACAACGAAATTTTTATCCTATACAGGTGATCGAATTAAAAGTCAGGAGGCTGCAGGTCGGTTTCCTGAAAGAAACCAGATGCGAGGGTGCATACATTCAATTTTCTGATGGCAGCGAGGATCTTGAGGATGAAACAGGACGTTACTGCGGCCATGTGGGTGGCAACACAACCAGGTACAATACATTTCAATTTCCTATTAGCTAATATGCATTACCATTGGAAACAATTCATGTATACACGATCGTTAAGCGAAGTGTTTCTCTTTCATCGTCAATCGCTTGTTACTATACTCCACGTAATTATTTGCACAGATTTGCATAACTGTTTTATTGAAATAATTTTACATAAAATCGTATTCCGCTTCTTATTCTATTGTATTCGTATCGGATACCCGACACTGAAGAAGTACGTACACATAAATGAGAAGAACTTCGCAATTACTAAAGTAAATCAATGTCGGTGTACAATCGTTTGTATAGGAAAACACGAGAACATTGAATAAATAGAAGATTTATTGTCGGAACCGTTAATGAAAAATAATTAACCGATTGGAATAGTATTCACAGCAGGTTGTAAACCAAATGTGTGTATACACCTTTGGTAGATAATGGATTAAACAGATGTCTGTTGGTCGAAATGTAGCGGTTCCAAGCCGCTTATAAACGCGGCGTTTAATGCGTGTAAATGTTTCCCATTCCGATGAGCTCGATGATTTTGGATCGCTTTAATTTCAATTTACTCGTTCTTAGTTCTCTTTTGTAATCCTTATTAGTACGTTTCCGTATTACAATTAATTTTAATACGTGTACTTAATTATTTTCCGGTTCGTTGAATGCACAGCCTTGTTAAATATTATTTAATTTAAAACGTAACGCACGAGAATTAATAACCTAGAAATAAATTTTGCTTTGATATCCAATGGTGCAGGTTCAGAAAATAAATACGTATTTATATATAGTTCAGAATTTAATTAGTAGAATACCTTTGATCGTTTTTCGCGAAACTTTGAAATAATTATAAAACAGATAAATAACACATTGTTAATGCAATATTATAATTGTTTATTGAAATATTTCAAACAATCTTCCAAAATTGTTTCACGATTTAATTCGTCTAATTCTTGAAATGCTTCGTAAAATCATTGTAACTTTACATTCGTCCAAAAACAGAATTTCAAATGAAAAATAAAAGTCCAGTGAACTAAAAAAGATCATACTCTAAATTCAAACAATTTCTGTCTAACTTAAACAATTTACGATACAATCGAACCTCTGCACTTCACTCATAAATACATTTCAAACAATCTTCCAAAATTGTTTCACGATTTAATTCGTCTAATTCTTGAAATGCTTCGTAAAATCATTCTAACTTTACATTCGTCCAAAAACAGAATATCAAATGAAAAATAAAAGTCCAGTGAACTAAAAAAGATCATACTCTAAATTCAAACAATTTCCGTCTAACTTAAACAATTCACGATACGATCGAACCTCTGCACTTCACCCATAAATACTTCACCCAATCACAGCGACACGATCGAAACAATCAGTCGTCTCGCGTGAGTTCATTTAAATCGCGAAAACCCTTTCGAACCAGGTATCCACGTAGACGTTGCCTTTTAATTATCCCGCAGACTGTTCCTGAGAAAGGGACCCAATTTAACGATCATAATGGACTCGGACGTGAAGTTCGCCGCCGAAAATCCGGTGATCTTCTCCGCCCAGTTTTCCATACTGCCTGCCCAACTGGCCGCCGAACGTCACCGTGGTTTCTCTCCGTCCTCTTCGACCGAGTGCCCGTTGGAGTGCGCCGTGAGGAACGATCGAAGGTCCTGTAAGCTCGCCTCCCCGGGTTACCCGGGCGTGTATCCCCGCGGGATCAGATGTAGGATCGCCCTCGAGTCGAGCGCTGGTCGCTTTAAAATCGGTGGCCAGCTGGACGACCTTTTCGATCTGATGAACCACACGTCGCAAGATGGCTGCCAGACAGAGAACTGCGAGCAGCACGTGGAGATCGTTGCGGAAGCGACGAGGACGAGGGTCGCCAGATCGAACGGACGGTATCTGGTGGAAGAGATCCCGGCCGGAAGGCGAGCAAGAAGGAGTCCCGATCACGAGGAGGAGCTTGAATTTATCATTGGTCAAACGTCGTACAAAGCCAGGAGGGGCAGAAATAATCGAAGAAGACTTAAGAAAGTCAAGAAGGAAACGGACGGATCAAAGGGTCCGCGCGGCAATTCTCGTGGAAAAGCGGCAGACGAGGATATCCGGAGAAATAACGGCCGTCCGAGAGAGATCGGGGAACAGTCTTCCGCAGACCCGTTCCACGGGCTGAGAAGCGGCTCCAGGCAATCCGGTGGATATCGCGATCAGGGAATCCGGCCAGAATCTATCCAGAAGCGACTTCGTCACCCGCAGCGCGTCCATAAGAAGTCCATGGACTCGATAAACCCGAAGAGGAATTCCGATCATGATCTCGGAGATATATCGGACGCGAGGATCCAGCCCGATGGGACGGGACACGAGATTGCGAGGAAAGGCTTGAGCCAGGAGAAGATCACCGCGTTACAGGTGAGTTATCCTAAGAAATTTATTTCGGGTGACACTTTCGGATCGTATCGGGATCGTTTGGTTTTGATCGATTGGCGTGCTGTTTGACAACGATATCGGAGAGGAAGGAATGTGGCGTATGCTAATTGGCAGGTATGTTAAAATGTGCCGATACGTATCGGTTGCAATGTTTTCGCTCGTGATAATTTATGATACACGAATCGGATGGTAGAATGTGGGTAGAGTTGTGCGTTAGGAATGTACGTTAAGAATATTGGTAGAACGTAGAACTTGTAAGGTATTATATTTTAGTTTACACGCTTGTCTGGAATATAGATTTACGGCATTGTTCATAATTATCCGATCGTCTCAGAGGTTTTATATTATAACGTATAAATAAATTTGTAAGGCTGTTATTAGTACAAATTGGTCTCGGTTGAAATAGGAATTTTTTGTTGACAATTAGTTCGAATTGTACGTATTTTAATTTTAGTTATTGAAGCAATGTCCATCGACTTTTGAAGTCGTTCGAATAATTTTATCACGAGTGACAAATGAAGAAAGACAAATATTGCAACTGTAAAAATTATTTTCAAGATTATAAGATTAAGTCTTCTCTTATTGAGACATCTGTCTCCTCTTCATATATGTAGAAAAAAATGAAACAAGATAATAATTGATACACGCGATCATAGAAATTTAACACATGCCTTGCAAATTTTATTTTCAAAAAGCNGTACGTATTTTAATTTTAGTTATTGAAGCAATGTCCATCGACTTTTGAAGTCGTTCGAATAATTTTATCACGAGTGACAAATGAAGAAAGACAAATATTGCAACTGTAAAAATTATTTTCAAGATTATAAGATTAAGTCTTCTCTTATTGAGACATCTGTCTCCTCTTCATATATGTAGAAAAAAATGAAACAAGATAATAATTGATACACGCGATCATAGAAATTTAACACATGCCTTGCAAATTTTATTTTCAAAAAGCAGACATGACTTAGAAATTTAAAAACAAAGTAATAATCTTGAGAACAAATTTTTGAATAGCAATCGAAATCTGAACTGATAGAAGTGTTTTTCGTTCTCTCTCAACTTATCTCTTCCAATAGAAGTTACCAACAATTAATGTTTCCCTAAAACCGTCAACACTTCTATCGATCACCCTTCCGAAATACAACTTCGACGCAATTGCAGAAATTATTTTGCAAGTACCGTTGCGCTTTAATTTCCCTGCGAAGGATGCAGCGGTAACTAGCAAACTCTCTCTAAACAGTTTTGGTAAAGTTTCCCTTCGGAGAGCAACTTGATTAAACGTTCCGTTTCGAGTCTAGTTCGGCAGAACAAGTACAACAGAAGCGCAGACAATACGATTTAACCGAAGAACTCGAATCAAATAACTAAATTATTTTTCTCCTCCCGTCGAAGGTACCCGACTATCGATACTCGAAGAATGGTCGAATACTAGAAAAGTTGGGAAGTACCAGTTGTGTGGGCGATTATCTGGCGTTGTTGGAGAACGTGGACGGAAAGATCTTTGAAATCTCCAAGTTCTGTGGAGAGGGTCACGTGCCACGGATCATTTCGAGAGGAAGGAACATCATAGTGGAGTTCTTCGCTGAACAGGATGGCACGATAATGCACGACGGTTTCCAGTTGTCCTTTCAAGAAACGGAAGAAGCGTCCGGGGTGAAACACGATCGAAATTGCGAGTTCGTTTACAAAAGTACGGAACGTACGAGAGAAAATATCAAGTCGTTGCAAAGCTGGTACCCGCCTAACACTTTGTGCAGCTACAAATTCGTGGGCAGGTCCTTGGAGAAGATCTCTGTTCATATGAAGATAATCAGAAACGAACAGGACCAGGAATACGCGCCGCAGAAACGGAACTTCAGCCTGAATTACTGCTCCGGAAACGAGATTGCGGTTTACAATGGGATCGAGGTGAGTAACCATCGTGGCAATGTAAGAAATTAACGGGTTGTGCGGTAGACCTAAAAGCTTTCCTGTTGTGGTTATTTTATTTGTTCGTAAGTGGTTCGCGTTCTTGGAAGTATAAATTCATTCTTATATTTGTTGCTGAAAATTTGGAATTTATCGAACGTTGAGCTTAAACATTTATTATCTTTTCGGACAAAATGTTGTCCCGAATATTGAATGTATCGAGTACTCTTCCAAACGAAGCTGTACACGGTATCCTAAAAAAATTGTATACACAGTTTGAATGATTGTAACTTCACTTTTTATTCGGATATAATTGATATATAAATTGAAAAAGAATCTACATAAAATGTATGCTTTCAATAGCATTTTAAAATAAATTTTCTTTTGTCAAAAGTTAATCTTGGTCCGCTCATTATGTCCAGTTAATTATACCCTGAAAAGAAAGGAAATTTAGAAAGTTGTGACCCGTTAAACAATGTATAAATTTTTTGGGGACACCCTGTATTTAATTGTTTATACCGTTTGATAATTTTTTTGTTCATTTTATTATGAATCTTAAGTTTAGAAGTGTGAGAATTGAACATTGCATTTAATTCAGTTGAAACTATAAATATTTTTCCAATCAATTTAATACAATTAAATATACATATTTTATTTTATATTAATACAATTGCATATACATATAAATATATTAATACAATATAAAGTAGAAGCACTATTAAAAACAAAGGTTCCAAACGTGCAATCCTTTAAACATTTTCAGCAGCGCACAATTCTAATTAACAAAAACTGTCACCCGTACATTTTTTTCAATAATAATTTTTCAGTACTTTCATTTATTTTCAGTTACACTACATTCTATTATCGTTTCAGATTAATTTCCTCTACTTCCAATTTTTCTTACAAGCCTTTTTAAAAATCTAAATTTTATATCACCATGAATATTCATTTTGAAATAATTTAAAACACTCCCCTTTCTTTCATTTATACATTTATTTATCTTTTTATCCCAGAAGGTACGGCTCCTGTTATGCTAATTATAAATCACAGCTATCTTCGCCGTATTAAAATAAATATGGCACTATCAAATTTCCAGGCAAACAACAGCGTTCTGATGTGGTCCTACTGCGACGTGTCCCACCAGGACATTAATAACATACAAGTTCCTCTCACCTCCAGTGGCAATGAATTGTTAATACAATATTACAGCGCGAAGGGCTCGTACGATGGTCAAGAGTTCACTTACACGATCTCCTACAGGTTCATAAAGAAATCACAGAATTCCACTACTAGACGTCAAGTCCAGGACGACATCAAGCTAATATCTCTCAGGCCGGTGAACTTTTCAGCGTTGAATTTAAACGAAAGCGAAAACTGCAACTGCGATTTCGGCGACAGAATCGGCAGTTTTAAAAACTGGTTCGTGGTACTCGTTGTCCTAGGAATAGTCTCGTTTCTCGGTGCTATCCTCACCATAATAGCGCTCCTTGCAAAGTGCATAAAAATGAGATCGATGGAGAAGAAACTGCTGCAGACCCCTAAACTATGAATCCAATCAAATTTTGTACGATTTTCTATCTGTACGAATAAAACAATTTTTTACAAGCGACTAAATTTAGATCTGTACAAATGCTCACTCGATTGACATTTTCGACGTTTTCTATATCCACTCAATAACTATGATGCGACTAAAATTTTGATGTGCTGCAAAAATAATGGATTTTGAGTTCGTATAGCTTGCATCAAAGTAAAGATTGAAATTAAAGTAGAACTGCTACTCTAGGTACAATTTTACTTACGCCACAGGTGTGTGGAACACTTGTAATGAAATCGAAGACTTTATAAATTCAAAGAATTTTTTTAAGAAATTAAGGAAAGGTATCTTAAAATTAATTTTTTTTTTTAAGCATATATTTAATGTTTTCGTTCCTTTTTTTAGGAATTCAAATTCTTAAACTATTATTTTTTAACACCTTATTGAGAACAATTTTTTATTGCTATTTGATTATTGAAGGTTTCCAATTACAAAAGATTACTATTTGTTTTCTAATAATAAAAGTTAAGTATAAAATGAATAATAAGTGTTTCATTGTTTCAATACCGTCCTTGACCATTTTAAATTCATGAAATAAAATTTATTATGAAATATATTTTTGAAATTTAAAAATGTCTTTCAAGAAGTCAAAATTAAAAATCATATTGCTATTATGAACTAATATTAATATAAATAACATCTAGAAAAGAATTCAGACGGTATCTTTCGTATGACGAAAGTAAAAATACCATGAAGTGGCCATTATTTTTGCACTCAGTCAATAATTGTAACATTTTCACCCTCGTTTATTCTTTTTTAAATTTCCATTATCAAGACACACCATGCTTCTAAGAATATAATTTCATTTCACAATTCTTGAATAATCACTAAACTTAAAAACGAAGAATGCGATAATCAAATAGATAAATGATAAAATTTAATCACGCGTCAATTGAACAATTAACGATACATACGAATCAAAAAATATGGCGAAAAAGAGCAAGGTCTCACCGAGATTTGAACTCGGATCGCTGGATTCAGAGTCCAGAGTGCTAGCCGTTACACCATGAGACCTTGATAATTTTTTCACTGACGCCAAAATCGTCTGTGGTTGTAAATAAATTGAACTCCGCATACATTTGTATGTTGTACTGCAAATCGATCAAATATCGAGAAAAAGAAATTCATAGTTACGTGTCAACGAATGGAACGAATCAATCAAGAATCCATCTAGTTGCGAAAACATGTAAATACACATCGACCTCGACATATCTAGTTAGAAGAACGTAAGAAAATTGCATTGTTGGCATAGAAACGAGAGAAAGAGGGCGAAAGAGCGATGCAAGGAACGTAAGAAGTATACATACGATAAAAATTAATCTAATGTTAGAAATTTGTTAGAAAATGTAAGGAAATATCATCGCTTGAAGGGACAGCTTTAAGAGACATTTTTTTTTTTTTTTTTTACAAATGGAAGTAAGAAGTAATTATTTAATCGTGCGGAGTCTGATTAGCTTAAGTGTTATTTTGCAAAAGAGAATGAACGTCGCTTCTGTACAATACGATAATCAAAAGGAACATGTAAATTTACAAGTCCGTGTAATATATTAATTCTTCCTCGGATAAACGCTGTATTATAAACATTTTGTCAAACGTACAAGGGTTTCTTCGTGCATAAATGCTGCAATCATTTGGTGCTCGATTCAAACCTTGAATTTTCAGATCGGAATGATTAAACGAATTGCTTAGAACGTAATGTAAATTGTATCGATAATTTCAAACGTAAATGAATTAGTGTCAATTGTATATAATAATTTATTATAACGAAACGAAAACAGTCACATTCCTGTGTTGCAATTAGAATTAAAACAACAGAAAGAAAAAGATATAGCGTAATCAAATATGAAAACAGACATACGTAAAGAAATTAAAATAAAAGTAACAAATCGTCCACAGTGGTGAAATCAAAATTTCATCGATTCCTGATACTACTCCTATCGAGAATTAAAAAAGAAAAGAAACATTTTTATTGCAGCGATCATGTACCATCGAAATAATTTCGCGAGCAAAATCAATTGTATCGAAATAATTTCGCGAACAAAATCAACTGTATCGAAATAATTTCGCGAACAAAATCAATCGTATCGAAATAATTTCGCGAGCAAAATCAATCATATCAAAATAATCGAAGCGAACACCCATATAACGAAGATCCAAGTCGAAATAGTTAAACTATGTTCCAAATAACAGTGTGTTAGAGAAATTCAGCAAACAAGCCGGTAGGTATGCTTGTAAACGGAATGAAATACGTGCGAACAAAACACTTGGCGGCGTAATGTCTTGCGAGATAAACTATCGCCCCATTTATTGCCACTCGTGGCGAAAGTTCCGGTGTATAAAGAAGGAAAATGATCGTGAAACGATGTCATACAAGAGATGATCCGAGTTACCGCTTCGAAAGGGCAAATAGGGTCGAAAATTGCGTGGATTAGCGTCTCCTAAGTTATTCGTATTCGGTACACATAATGGATAGACTACGTTAAGAATAAATACAAAAATTGTTAAAATAAGCTTCTTTTTTTACGTGGAAAAGATTTTCGAAGGACATCTCGGTTTCTTAGGAGCGTGACCGAGACAGTGGAGGATTTTAACAGACTAAGAACACCTCAGAGACCTACAATCCTGTCCATAAGTCATTGGACACTTGTAAGTTTTTAATAGGATATTTATTAAAATAGAATTTTAGTAAGATCTCAAGAAGAGAGTATGATTCGAGGTTCGAATATCATTGTAGCTATTAAGAATCTTTAATTATGCAAAATATTCGAAGTACTTTTTTATTTATTTATAAACAAAAAAATTGGAACCGGATTTAAAAATTGTTACTATTGCAATTTTTATCACTGTCAAAAAGTTACGTATTACTTTTAACAAATTAGATATTTAAAGAAGACACGTAAAACCAATTGGTACTTAAACGTTTAAAAATAAAAAATTATTTTCTAATTCCTTGCTGTTGGACAATGTTGAACAATTTTGTTAAAATCATTAGTAACATACTACAATATTGTCTTAAATCTTCGTTTCCATCTATGTATCTTGGTTTATCAGAATCTTTTCCACGAAACCGTGACCAAAATTAATTTAGGAGACGATTTGATTGACGCATAAACCTAGACACAGCGAAGCGTCCGCGTTGACAGTAATTAGAAGTTGTGCAAGCAATTATTTACCGGAAACACGTTACACTGGCTCGGTCAAGGTATGAATCAGCACTTCTTTATGTATTCTGGGCGTATTTCACAAAGTCATAGCAAGAAAATCAAGGAAACGTACAGTGATTCAGCTGCAGTGCCAAACAATAATTTGTTGAAATGTTCCTAACTCGTTTCTCACACAATCTCGCGAGAGTGTTATCGAAAATAGATCGTTAAGCATTAACTTTTTATTGTCCTCGCATGTATTCACGTATCTCCGTCGAATACCAAATTGATCCACGTTTGTAACAGTGGAACGTATTTTTATAGGAAAAGAAGAAGGAAAGAAAAAAAAAGTAATAATAAAAGCAACTTGTAAATGTGATAATATTTAATCGAATTGTACGCCCACTAAACGATCTACGACGTCATGTAATAGCGTTAAAATACTCGAACGATGTGTAACTGTGTTAAGTGAGATGCAAACACCTCATAATAAAAACAAAAGTATTGCTAATTGTACATTTGATACTTTTTATTTCAATGTTGTCCAATTTTTTAATTATTAGATACAATTCCTACTATTATTTTATTACTTTACAGTATGTGTAACTAGAGTAAAATAAAATTTAGCGGATGTACCAATTTGACGATGAAAAATGATATAATAAAAATATAATATACGATCGAGCTAAATTTAAAAAAAAAAGAAGAAAAAATAATAGGAATTTCATTTGCATCATATAAGTTTACTACAAACAATTTTAATCGTTTCCTAGGGTAAAATATAGATATTACACTTTTTAAATTATTTCTTTATTTCAATCCTACAGAAGAATTACTTTTAAAAGAATGTATTATAACAAAAATATATTATAAAATATTGTCACTTCAATTTGCGTATATGTATAATTCCTATTATTATTTTATTACTTTAAAGTATGTGTAACTAGAGTAAAATACAATTTAGCGGATGTACCAATTTGACGATGAAAAATGATATAATAAAAATAAATACGATCAAGCTAAATTAAAAAAAAAAAAAGAAAAAATAATAGGAATTTCATTTGCATCATATAAGTTTACGATAAAAAATTTTAATCGTTTCCTAGGGTAAAATACAGATATTACATTTTTTAAATTATTTCTTCATTTCAATCCTGCAGAAGAATTACTTTTAAATGAATGTATTATAACGAAAATGTATTATAAAATATTGTCACTTCGATTCGCGTACATACTTGATACGTTTGAATTTATTTCGCTTTTAACGTTTCTCGTGTTCCGCGGATAGATGTCGCATTCGTAAATCTTGTGCTCCTTCTTGTGCAACCCGTTTTCCAATGGTATCGATTCATAGTATATGCAAAGTTAGTAGCGAACTGCAAATTCACGAAGAGTATAGGTTGAAAAGTATTATCCGGAAAAATACATAATGGCGAGGATAGCAGCTATTAAACAATCGTTAGAAAAAGCGTTGCACGATGAAAATAAAATGTGGACAAAGTATCTTGCCACAGTTGAAAAAAAGACAGGAGTCGATCGCCTTTACATTTTTCTAGGTATGATAGTTAAAATCACATTATAAGCTCTTTCCGCCACTTTTTTTCTCGTGCCTCGATAAATTGATTCATTCCTGCTTTACGTAACGAAAACCTGCCGTAATATTCCTTTGCGAGACACAATCATCCAATTGCATTGGTCGGCTTAAGTGTTGAAATTTTTTTAATTTACGCGCACCTTTTTTTTTTCACTGCAATTCTACTACAACTCGACGTTATCGCGTATAAGAACGTTAACCAGGCGGTTATATTGTAATATAAAATTTTCCGGAAGCATTCGATGATAATTGAATATTCATAATGTCGATGATAAAGCAATGTACGGCTTAGTATTTTTCTCGCTTGTAGCGTATGTGTAACTGTGATTTAATAAAAAAAAAATAAATAATAAATAATTTATACTACGTGCGTGTTCTACTTGCAGTTATCAATTATACTTTTTATTGCTATAATATAATGTAATGTTCTTTGTAATTTTTTAGGTATTATAGCAGTTTCAGCCTTATATTTGGTATTTGGTATTGGTCAGCAATTAGTATGTAATGTCTTTGGATTTGTCTATCCTGCATATTGTTCTATAAAAGCCTTGGAAAGTCCAAAGAAAGAGGATGATACAAAGTGGTTAACCTACTGGGTTGTTTTTGCAGTCTTTACAATTGTTGAATTCTTTTCGGATTATATTTTATGCTGGTTCCCAGTCTATTGGCTCTTTAAGGTATGATTTAATTTATTGTAAATATAGAATGTAAATCAAGCATGTTTCTAACGTTATTGCTTTTCACAGTGCCTCCTTTATATATGGCTAATGGCACCCATTGAACGTAATGGTTCCTTAGTTTTGTACCGTGGTATTATAAGACCAAACTTTTTAAGATATCATCACAAAGTTGATCAGTTTATATCATCTGCTCAGGATGCCGGTATATTTATAACGATATATATAATTAATACACGATTATTACTCATTATATTTTATTAAATAAATGTTTTTATTTCAGCAGTTAAAGCTGCAGCAAGCGCTTTGTTGACAGAAAAGCAAGATTAATTTTCACAATTTTGAATCCCTGGGGGCTTAATTTTTATAAAATGCCTTAAAAACTTTTACTGTTTTTTCTTCTCGTCCATTCTTAATAAAAAAAAAAAAAGAAAGAAAATATATTTGACAGCTTTAATTTCCTATATGCAATGTTAATAGCATTGTTAATTTTGTTAATCAAATGTGCCTATTATTCAGGTGCTATTGTGAATATTTATAAAATCCAATTGCACATGGTATTGTATCTATTATAAGTTTTCTATGTCCTATGATGGATGTAGTACCGTAGTAAAAGACATTTTGAGTGAATGTAACCAGCATATTAGATTTTTATGTGCAACTGCAAAGTGTTTGAGAAAAAATAACAGTGTCGTAGATGGGAATGAAGAATGTATGATTACAAGTTTTGTAAGAATGTTTGTTAATCTTGAGACAAATCAGTCTAATAGCTTTGATGAAACAATTCCTACAGTACCATTTGTGATTGAATATTGATGATACAGATTTTAAACACTTGTAAACCCGAATTATGCAACAATTTTTTATTATTACAAAGTAGCTATGCAAAAAAAAGATATTTTCTTATGCTTAATGTCATTAGAAGCAATCACGAACGTGGTACATATTTTTAATATTACAAATAAATTCATGGTGATTTACAAAGTCACTAAATGAACAATCGTGCTTGATAAATTTATGTTTTCTTACCTTTGTTAGAAGTACATTACACAGATCAAAAATTACGGGCGAAGGATCGATTTAAGTAACATAAATATTAAAAGAGCAAAGAACAACACTAACAAGCACATATGCGTGTGATGTACAAATATCAAAGGTTAATGAATTTTAGCTAGACGCGAAATTATGATCTATTAGGTATTAATCTTACACCAATATATAGGCAAATTTTTTTTATAAATTTCAAGTACATCTGTTACACCAAACTATTCTATTTAAACGTCGTTAAATATATTTTCTTTATGTTAATTAAATTCGTTACACGAGTGTGTTTGCGTGCCATTCCGATTATACTTTTTCATGTGTACCCGTTAATTATAATTTGATGTATCTATATGTAGGAATGGATTGTTCGCATATGTTGTATGTAAAGAATTATAATACGTATATGTTATACACAAATTGCACACTCTATCGATAATAACGTCTATGTACAATTAATCATAGCGTTTGGCCGAATCTTTAATCCATGCAACTTTCTTTACTAACTCTTTCGCTGCCTATGCAAAAACTGACCACTTTCTCTGTTTACTTTCGAAATTAATACTAAATATAACTGCTTAATATTCGAGAAATCGATATTTGCATCTTTATTAATTCCTTCGATGAAACGTAAATATCAAATTCTATTTAAGGCTGGCAGCAGAAGGGTTAATCTGTGGCTTTGGATTCGAAATATGGCAGTTCGTTCACGGAAAAGAAAAGTCGATGAAAAAGCTTGATAACAAATGGTATCACGTTCTTTATAACGATGCCATAGTAAAGATTCACAGTGCTATGCATTAATTTTATGCGTTCATTAATGTAACGAAATATCGGCGTTACTAAATAATTTTTTAAACGTTTATCCGTTTTTTTGTAAGCGTGCTAACTCGTAATTTAGTAACGGGGTAAGCGGAGTTGTCTGCGTTTGGTTTCGCGAATTCTAATGTCTCGTGGAGTTTTCCTTTTAGCGGTTTTGTATTCTTTTCGTTCATAGTATACCCGAGGGAGTCGGAGTTAAAGTATATCCAAGGAAGTATCGTAATCCTTTCTATGCCGTCCGGGTGCATAGGTATCTGACGATAAGCCTTCACGTGGTCAATAATCAAAAAAACGTTTTGCATATGATAAGCGTGAAAAATCCTCTGTACGCAGGATCGGATAGCAATAAGATATTGTACGCGCGTTTAAAGAGCGATAATATCCGCACAGCCTCCATCCGTTGCCTTTCTTCAGAATCAAATATAGATCTGAAGCCCATTTAGCTCTTCGAAGGTCGTACGTTGCCATGTTTCATGAAATTTTTAACTTTTTACTTTCACGATTTGAAAGTTTCAGTAATATACAAATTGAATGCTATGTATAATGCTTTAAATGTATCCGATACTTTTATATTTTATGTATTAATTTTACAGCTAAATGGTAGTACGGGAATTTTGTTAATTAATGATTTGTTTCATTAAGTTTTATTTAGTAGAATTAAAAAGGTGTAATTATATTTAAATATACAGAGTTATTATTGATGGATAAAATCTTAATAAACGTGTCACTGGATCATTTCAATAAAGATATTATTTTCTATTACTGTGTTCTTCAGTCGAGAACTTGGTCCTGTTACGGTGTTTTAAATGTTGCTATGTTACAAATGGAAATCAGTTTCCTCTAATGTACTTCTGCAAATCGTGGAATGATAAAATTAATGAAACAAAATATTCTTTACACGTAGGATGATAATAATACGTACATTTCCTTGAAGTGTAATTTCTCTGCTGTCAGTGCAAGCTTTCTAATGTTTCGAATGGTGGACGCTGCGGCGATTTGCACTTCCGGATCCTCTGATCCAACCAAACGTAGCACATGCTGTAAATTTTTGAAATATAGTAGCAATTTTAAGGCACGTAGATTGTATCAAATTGTCTCAAATCAATGAATACAAATTTGTCAAAGAATTTTCATGGAAGGTTTGTTGTTACTATGATATTTAAATAATTTCTTTATACGAGTAGCTCCACTAATTTAAATTGATTTAATTGTAAACAAAGAAATGTGAACGTTGCATGGGAAATATTTTTTAAATGAAAAAGATTTTTGTACCTTTATAACACCAGCAGTGTGCATGGTAATACAGTTCATAGGTTCTTTGCTTAAATGATACGCAGCGATGCAAACTCCCCTAAGAACTTTTTTATTTTTACTCGTCATGTAATGAATAAGTGGAGCGACTGCGTTCAGTTCGCCAAATTTACATTTATTTTCTCCCCATTCGCAGCAGTGAGCTATGGCTAAAGTTAAATTTGCACGCAAATCTTCATCCTCCTGTAAGAAATAAAATGTTAATAAGTCAATAAAGCAATTGCTGTTAATGGTTTAAAAATAATGAAATTAAATAGAAAGGTTTCAAACACGTATAGATCTGTTAAAGCTGTCTTATTTCTACTCGTTAAAGATTATTAAGGATAAGATTTAATAAAAACTCAAAATTCGTATCTTAAATCATATCTAAAATCTTTTATGGTCATTTAAATTCAAAATACCCGAAAAGAAAATTTTGATTATAACTAATGTTACTAGGTATAGTATCTTTAAATAGAAAATTTAATTAACACTTTAATTTTTAATTCATTTTTAATACTACAACAGCTCACGTCCATTATCTCTTTGCCATACAATCACGAGTCGCACTCGTGACGCAGATTACGATTCAAGTACAATAAAAACACACTATATTTCTAACAAGCTTTAATCTTAACTTCAACCGCAATTTCAATTTATGAGATTGAAAATTATCAAATACAAATTATTTATAATATTTCAATATTTTGCATTTGACAAAGTGTTAACACTAAACCTACCGACGATTAAAGTAGACCTATTTGTACCCGAAGAAATAAAAATGATAGGTATTTT